>JABASF010000600.1:0-36361 GCA_019776145.1 Harlomillsia oculata
TCACGGGCTAAATTATCAATTAAAAAGGTATTGCTTTCAATTGTGAGCGTGGCCTACGCCGGAGTTGGCGTTCTCAGTCCACGTGAAGAGGAAGAGGCAATGCGTCTATGGAAGGAATACTGTGCTGGACAAGCTGCAGAAGGTGGCAACGATGGAAATCTCTATGTCTACTGCAAAATCGCAAAGGACAACTATGAAGAAGAACTCAATCACGAGATCACCGTCACACCTGCACCAACTGCTCCACGCCAAGTCGTCTTCGTTCAGCCCCCATCATACACTTACCGCCACAACATTGCCATCAACGGTCCCGCTGGTCCAGCACAGAAGACCACTATCTACGTCCTGCCACAAAAGGCCACCAACAATGTCGACTTCCAAGATAACCGTGAACAGAACACCAAGCCGAACAAACCAACTTTGTTCTTCTTGAAGAACAATCCAGGTGAATCCGAGACGGAGAACAACTCCGAATCAGCTCCACCCCCACCATCAGGTGGATATCTCCCACCGGAAGCCAAGCAACCTCAACAAGGGTACAATTACCGAGCTCCAGCCAACCCGCTAAAGTTCACGTAGACATGTTAGTCATCCAGTCATCCCTCAAAAGAATACTTACTAATCACTAAAGTGATTCTTAAATAGCATTCATTTTAAATTGTCCTATATTTTCCACTCCCACCCATTTCAACTCGGTGTTTGTATACATTTTATACTTTTATATGTAGCATGAGTAACATTACATTTTATTTATAATGTAACTGTATTTATTCAAATTTTTCATGACTCGGTGAAACAAATAAAATTTAGTTATTTTTGGCTTTGAATCAAAATGGATCGATAAATCCAAAATGGATCATTCATTTGCTTTTATATGCACAACTCGAGATTGAGGAGCGCTAAGGGTCGATTGAAGATGACTGACTGAGTTAAATTCACTTTAATTGGACAAAGTAAACAGCATTCTAAATTCCGACGATAGGACTAACTAATGATGAATCATTATTTGATGAGGTTGCGGACTCAATTGCTGTCATCGAATGCAAGGCCACGTTAACTTTATTGTAACTATTGATTGGACGTGAAAGGGCGACCGTTCCCACGCTTGTTTTTCCCTCTTTCTGCCGTTCACGACTTTCACCCCGGCCGCCTTTAATAATTTCGATGCATAAAGAAAGGCATGCGGCACCCGACCCCACAATGACAATATAAAAGACGACATAAAGATTACTCATTTTCAATGGTTTTCGGTCAAGGTCAGATCCACTGGCTAAAAATACCAGCTTTTTGTACACTGGTGAATCCTTTTTATCCTTCCAATTAACTTTTGCCTTCTGTTTGAAATGGTAGAAAACCTGATCATCCCATTTGGACATGAAACCAGCTTCGAGGAGTGCTCCAGTTATTGGGGCAAAGGAGTCCCGATACGGGGAATCCTTCTGGAATGCCATGGACATTGTATGTCTGAGCACAACATCTTGACTGAAGACCATTGTCTTCATGGAGTTGAGGGATACGGTCATGGCGACCCAAATGTCCAGCATCCCCGACCAGTAGATGCAAATCGTTTTCTTCTGGAGGAAGGCATTGGTGATGCAGTCTTCCAGCGTTTTGGGGAACTTGAATCTTTGAAATAATGCTTTCTCCATGGATGAAGTAGATAGTTTCCAGTACTCGTACTCCACGCTTCCAGTGGCGTATAGCTGGATTGTGTAATCCCTGAATTCACTGGACACAAGTTCTCTATATGTGCCGGGGACTTTCTCCGCCATGGGGAATATCAAATGTGACTTTAGATTCGACTTGTAGCCAGTCCCCAAAATGATGTTGCTGATCATCCAAATCCCGACTAGAAACTTGGACAAGTTGATTCCTTCCGTTGCCGGCGGTTGCATATCTTGTTCCGTCAGAATGGTGTACGGAATAAATAGAGCACGAACAAATGTCAATCGGGGAAAGGACTTTGGAGTACCCCTGTAATAATTTGCCAAAATTGATCCCTGAACTCGACCAAAGGTGTGCATGAGAACTGCGAGAAGTATGACAAAAACAAACATTGTTGTCCACACTGTATGATCATACGATTGAAATATAGCTTTGGGACTTAGGTTCCTCGTCGGTGTTGCTTGAATGAAAGGTAACTCCACTGTGCCCAATGGAGTGGCGTAATCAACCCAGGCTGCCCATAGATCAGTTTGCCCCAGAAAAAATGTCATGGCATATCCTCTGTCGTGGTAATACACGTAGGAATACATTCCAGTCCAAGTCCCATTGGGATGCAATTTCCCGAATTGTGGACCACGGAGCACTTTGTATTCAAATGTCACGTTGAACTGTTTAATAGCCGCTTGTAGGATTTCCCATCTGTCTCCTGCGAATCTTTCTTTCCCGGACACCTCATCTTTAATTCGGAATATCCAAGGAGGAAATTCGCACCCCACGGCTTTCAAATGACGACCTCTTAATCGAGCCCCCATTTGATGCACTTGTGTAGCTTTCACCGCGGCGTCCATGGATCCAAAGGACATGGTTTTCCCAACATTTTCGAAAATCACGGGTTCAAGCACAATCTCTCCACTGTCCACATCCACTCCCGTCTTAAACGCAAACTCGTAGATTTTGTCATTTTCAAATGCCTTGCGCAAAGCAGTTCTTGAACCTAACAAAATGATGCGGTCACGCTGCCGACTTGTAGACTCAATGATTTCACGGAACATTAAACTCATCACATTCTCACTCTCTGGAAGCAAAATTATAGAAATAATCGCGTAAAGTGGCCATGATTGCACTTTTCGCAGTTCCTTGGACAGCACGTGATATCGAACTGATGGATGTGCTGAAGTGCCCAATGATTCACCTAATGCGGTTTCAAAGTCCTTGTTTATGAGATCATCAATAGGCGCAAAATCAGAAGGCATAATGAGCCGCAAAGAGTAAGGACGATGCGTGTACGATGAAACTGCTTGCTGGAGTGCTCCCCTCGCATTCACTCTAAACGAAGATTTTAAAGAAACTGCAGCACAAGGAACGTGTTGTGGGATTTCGAATGCAATACACCAAATAACGATGACAATGATTGCATTTCCCATACTTTTTCTCTCCATTTCCCAAGCTAGTACCCCAACTTTAATGCTCACTTTGCCTTTGTTAGATTAGAAATTAGAATTAGAAACGTGAAACGTTTGCTTAGGATCAAAAGTTGCAGCTATATTATTTTAATTGGGTTATATTCATTACCTGCCTATTTCAAAATTCGTTCATTATATTCGCACGCAAAGGACTTGGTCGATCAATGTTAAATTCATCGTTGTCGTTGTGGGCAAACCTCATAAATAAGACTAATATAAACAGGATTTGGTATTCCTTCGAGCGAACATACTCAACTATATGACTCAACAACCTATAGTTTGTGATCTATCGGCTATCGGCTCGTTGTCCTCAATTGGAGTGGAAACCGCCGGTCTTCGGAAAAGTACAAATGAGTGAAACTTTTGCTTAGCTCAGTTCTTTCTGGTACGACACCGAGCGAGGATTGTGATTGCAATTTTTGAGTTCATTTTTATCACAATGCGGATGCGGACGATGATATTGACCTTGATTTGAGTTCCTTGAATTAGCTGGATGTGATGTGATGATGACGGCTTTGAAGATTTCATAGACGATGATGAGATGATGAGGAGGATGACGGAAGTACACAACTCACTCAGTCCGACTTTATAAGGTTGACGCACGAGTTTCTGGGAAATATTAGTAGGTACTGGAAAAGGAAAACTTAGTGAGCAGACGGTGAATTTTGCTGTGGGATGGGTCCATGAATGTTTCTTATACCTTTGCCATTGTGAATATTTCCGGACCTTCTTTGACATATTGTTCACAATCAGCATCCACGAGCTCCATTTTAACGTCCACGGTACTTTCTAGAGTACTAACAAGTGGGATTTCATTGTGTTTGTCATTGGTATTATCTTCGTGTCCCGATCCTGCAATTAAAAATGGCAATGCATGATTAATATGCTGAAATATACATTGAGCAACGTTCCCGTTCCGGTATTGAAGAGTGTCAATTTTATACCATCATCGTGAGGGATAATTAGGCCGGGTTTCTGTCCCGTGTCCGTGTCCTTGTCAGTAAAAGTTGTGAAGCGTTGTAAAATAGAGTACTCGGGTGACATCTTCTCCAAAATTCAATTTGGCACGATAGTAATCAGTTAAATATTTGAAACACGTGACAAAGTTTTGGAACTAAGTCATCATCCACTTTCAACAGTGAATTCAATTGGTCCAATTTGCAATGCGTCAAAGTTTACGGAACGCTCCCAGTGTGTTGAGTGCTCACAACAATGCAATCTAGCACCTGCTGGTCTACTTGGGGCTTGGGGTTCCGTTCCCATAACGTTAAAATTACAACTCTGACTTCCTGCGTTCCGTCGTTCCGTGTGGCTGTGTCATCTGTCATGGTCATGAAAGTCATGATTCGAACATTCGAAGTATGGATGCCACGTTTCTTGAAGAATTCCCTGCAATTTTCTTTCTCACTTGCCCGTTTGGATTCTTCCTTTGCGCTGTCATGTCGCGTCGGTGGCTATACGCGTTTCCTTTCTTTGGCTGACAATTCTTTAGAACCGTCACAAATTATGTCATCGATTCTATCTTGTATCATTGCATTTTGATTTGACTGAACAATAAACCTACGTTATGTCACAATAAATAAGCTCACATTGTTGTCTCATGTTATCGTTATCGACTCCATGCTAATTGCTAATACATTATATTTTATTATGCAATGGATGTGCAAATGCAAATGCAAATGAGTGATCCAGTGAGCCTAGCGGGCCTAGCCAGCCTTGGTTGCTCAGGCTCCTCAGGCTCCAGGCTGAGGCAGCAAGCGGCCAATTCAAGTGAGTGGATGGGCTCATTCCACGAGAGGGATGAGGGACCACCGCAAGGTTCCCTTCCATTCCGACTCGGACTCTTCACTTTTACAATTTTTAAATAATTCATTTTATTGTAGTTTTGAAAGTTTTATATCACTTTTATACCTTTTGAAAGTGCCTTTTAAAAATCTAGGAGTACTCTCGTTGTAAGTTGTGTAAGTGTTTAATTTTGATCCCATGGGATCCCATGCAACAAGCTTTTAATCCTATTTTTAACCAAGTGCCAAGTAAGAATTGTAAGAATGAGTAGCATCAATTTAAATGAGACAAACATGAATGCAAGTTTACTGGCCATGTTGAAGATGCAAGGTAATTTGTCAGTAGTTTAATGAAAAAATTATTTTGTTCTTTATGACCTGATATTAAAGATTGGCTGCCGGCGAGCCGGGTTTATAATTGGCGCAATGGGAATTAAGTTAAATTGCTTAGGAATTAAATTAATTAATTCGTAAACAGATCGTCTAGTGCCCTTTATTCGAAAGTCTTCCTTGGATTGGGATTTCCTGAAAGGACAACTCCTTGACTTGGACCCAGAAGATAAAATCTTCCTTAGCAGTTGGTGCCAAAAAATACAACAGCTGATCAACGTAATCCTTTTGACATTTTTCGCTTGTTTATTGAAATTGTTTGCGTAAATTGCGTTTGATGGAGATGATGATTTATTCCGTTTCGAATGACATTACACGGTTCACACATTACGGGTGGGCTGAAAATGAGCCTTTTTATACTGTCAGTCAGGATTTAATGTATCGTCAATCGTCCTACGAGAAAGATTCGAGCCACGTCGTTTGTCGGATCTTGGCTCATTTTCAAGTTATGTCTGTCTCCTATTTTTTATGATTGCAAGTTGGGGAACTCGCAACTTCCGGGTTGAATTGGACTGTGACCTTGTTAACAGTTAACCTGCTCCGCTTTCGTTTCGTTGGATCCGTCCACCTTGGGCGTGAATGATTGACGTCACATTGTTGAGTAGTTGACAGTGACTTGACGCATTGGTCGACTGTGTGTAACCAATGTAACTTTTCATGGTCCATTTACATTCTTGTGTGGTGACTGTTACAAATGGATATTGCTGAGATCGCATTAAGCTGACAACTTTGTTGAACCCTTTTCGGATTGATGAGACTGGCTAATTTGCTGGCTTCGAAGTAGACAATGACAACTCCGACAAGTCGTTACATTGGTATTAGATGCTGTAGCTCCTAGCTTCGATTGTCACCCGTGTTTCATTTGTGTTCACGAAGCTAGGGAAGGAGGCTTTGTGGAGAAGCAGAAGAGAGTCCTGATTAGGGTTGTGGTGGTGGTGGTGGCATATGTGTGTGGAAGTGTCGGGGTTAGCGGGTGATCTGTCGTGTTGACTCTTCCATACGAAAGGCTACGCTGCCACTGTCGTTTCACTTCGTGACGAGCCTCATTTCTTCAATTCACTCGGAAGCAAGTGTGCACTAAGCAAAGTGATCTGTGTTCACCTTCCTTTACTTACGCTGTTCCTTCCAGGGTTTCTTCATCTGTGCGGTCTGTGCCAAAAAACAGTGGTGAATGCAACTTGGCGTTCTTTCTCGGTGGCATCGACCGATTTTCCTATTTGATTGTAAAGTTTGAGCTGGGATTTTTCAGTTTTTATTCAAGTTGACGAGCACCGTCAACAAATATTTCTTTGTGCTTTGCTCCGCAACTTTCTCCAAAAGTTTGTTTACTGTCGAGTTATACAAAAGTTGTACCTGTACAATGAATCGCAAAAGTGATGTTGGCGCCAGTGAACGTTATGAGAATGAGTTCTTGTCCAGGTCCAGGTATTCCGTTCAGGGAAAGGAGAAAGAAAACAAGAGTCCGATACGTGGAATTATGAAATCCCGAGTGAGTGAAAGTCCCATGAAAAAGCATTCTGGTTCTAGTGATATTGTACATGGTCAGTGTTCTTCTGTCGTCGGCGTTGAAGTTCCACGTCATGTTCGTGCCAAGAGTGAAAAACGTGAGATTCTTTCCGATACCTGGTTCGCTCGAACATTTGCCACTGCCAAAAACGATCAGACTGATGAATTAGCGTCGATAAACGCTGAACCTGTAATGAATCACCTTAGTCCGCCTCCTTTTGGTGAAAGTACATGTGAGAGAGCTTGGTCACCTTCCATCTCATCGTTTTCAGAGCGTAAACGTGCGTTTGAGAATCTAATTAACAAATCTGGTGGAATTAAGACACCCGATCAAGTTGAATCTGAAAGACAGTATCACAAGCAGGACGAGCTTTCTCAATTTCTTTCTCATGATCCGGTTGTGTCAAAGGAGAAAGGTCGAGTATCGCCTTATCAAGGAGAAGTAGGACCTAAAAGCAGTCCAGTTTCTTCTGTGCCAGACTGGGACTTTCTTACTCAACTGAACGATATTTTAAGAAAGGAAAATTTCCTGGATGACAATTCTTGCACTACTCAACTTCGTGACAGTACTGTGGATGTAGACAGTGTTTCGTCATCGAACAACAACAACAGTTCATCATGGACACTGTCTCCTAAACCGCCTCGGCCACTTCGTAGAGTAGAGCGACGAAAAGACTATGCGAAAGCACGTTCCATGGATGCTGGTCAATGGCTGGATTTCCGAACAGACGCTAGTCTCCAGGTTCCATCAGCTCCACCCCCAACTGCTCGGTGTTTTTCTCCAGGAATCCAGTCAGACTACCACTTTCCGCCTACAACCGACGTTGTCCGCGGTTGCTCCGACACGGCACACTGTAATCAGCATTTGACACCCACTCGACTGGTGGATTTACCTATCCCACCATTATCTCGATCCCCAGGTCAGCAAGCCATGTCATCCAGTTTGGATTCCATTTACGAAAAGTTGAGATCCACCGAGTGCCCTTCTTCCAACAACTACCCTCGTCCTGTGACACAGTTTTACTCCGGAACGAACAATCATCCATCGTCGAGAGGATATCCATTGTACAGGAACTTTGGTGGTGGAAGTGGAAACATGCTCCATCCTGGTTACGTCAACTCAAACCTCACGAACTATTACAACTCGGGATCCTCTCATCCCAATTTAAATGAAGTTGGAGTGCCTTTTTGTGGAGGAAACGCGACCAGTGCCTACGGAAATTCTCCGTTGGACCTTCCAGAATACCGAAACTACAGTGGCAGTTTTAACAATGTACGCTCTCCTGGCACCTGGATCATGCCAAATTACAGGAGCCGAAGCTACAATTCGTTTAAGGTTTGCATTTCAAAGCCAAGTCTTAATGCGTTTAAACGAAGAGACAGTTTTCGTGACTTTTGAGGAGCTTGGAGTTTGAGTTGATTTTTTGCTCCTAACTTGTTGACTTACGCTTGGATTTAACGAAGACGGGTCTGGTTGGGTTGGGTATACTTCGGTTATCACATGGTTATATATTTCCAGTAGACATGGTTCAAAGTTTTTGGACCTGCTAGCTCTCCTCATCAAATCCCATGAGAGATATTTCCATTCCCTTCCAATGGGTATTTTGTGTTGATTTACTTCCTCTGAATTCCCTACTAAATTCTTAAAGCGAAAATATCTTGACAGTCAACGTTTGACTTCAAAATCTCACTTCCCATTGAGTTTTTGTGACCCTCCTCACGAAGGAATCGAATCCTTCGTAAGTTTTTGTGAAAGTGTCTATTTGCGTATTAACGACAGGCTGACAGGCACTTCTACTAGTTCACATTTCAGAAGAGATTTTTTGGCAAGTATGGCAATGTGAAGCACACTTAAATCACCCACGCCTCCATGGTCCATGATTCTTGGCAGGAGGATTGCCTGTATCAAGGTTTTATAGTACTGCGATCATCGAATCATTCTGATAGATCATTGCTCCTTTACAATCTTATGGTATGGTATAGTGCATATAAACGTTTCGCCTCGCAATCTTGAAATTAAAGCGTGCCAATAATAATAGCTCAAGATATAATTTCCTCCAGAGTTGTTTATTTTCGTTCAACTTTCCTTACGTTTGACTGATGCCTCCAGTAACAGTAACACCGTAACACTGCGTGCAAGGCATGCACTTTTCCATCGTAGATCTCATTTATTTTTTGCGAACATGTGGTGGGGAATTGCTGGATGATGTCTAGCTTCGCGGCTGGAGGAATTGAGCGCATAACTGGATTTGGTTTTCTAGCGATAATCCCGAGGGTACATTCCATTCAGTCTGCCAAAAATTGTCAGTGTCAGTGTCAATGTGTCTTCTCCTTGAGAGTATTTCTCTCCGGGTGTCAACAGACACACCAAACCCATGGCACATATGCGAACATGCGAAATGTTCTACGTTTATAATTTTAGTACGTGTGAAGAGCGTGAACTGTGATTCTATACTTGTATGTGTTACTCCGCTGCGATTTTCAAATCTAAGCTTGAGTGTTGAGTAGCTTTAATTATTATTTAACTTTTCGGGAATTCTCATGAATTCATAAACGATTTTTTGCATTCGAATGTTTATGGGGGATTCTTAACATCGTCCTTGTTGGCGAAGGTTTTATGATGTTTAGTGTTTCAAAATGTTTGAGCTCGGTTCTCCATCGTCCGTTTATTTCTCAACAAAGACGGCGGGATCTCTTCATTTCATGCTGCAGGTATACAGAGTGAGCTTTGAGTAAAAAAAGGGGTGGAAGTTAGAACCTTGTGAACAGACAGATCCGAGTCTATTCTTAGATCTAATGTAAACGTTGCGTTGCGTTGTTGATGTGACGGGAAGATTCGGTCCTGCCGGGAGCCCTTGCCTTTCCCTTATATTCAGACTAAAGCAACAACAGTATATCTTCATAGCATTTCAAGCAAGGTTGCACCAACATCATCATTTCGAAGCTTGGCTATTTAAAGTGCTGTCTTTGCTATTCTAAGTTTCTAAGGCATGATTCTCCGTAGGAAACTGAGCCTCTAGCACAATTGAGTACTCAGACTCTCAGAATCAGACGTTCCACTGGTTTTGTATAGTTGCGTTCATTTGTCAAACAGAAGAGTAAGCAATGAAGCATTGTTTGCTTTCTGTCAGAACGCAAGAGAACTTGTCATTTGGTTTGAATCAGATCATATGTTATATAGCGTGGGTGGTTGTTCAAGTGCTTCTTGTCTAGAGGGTGAAAGTCGAAAGTGTTCCGTAATCAATTTGTAGTGACGTGCGACGTCTTTGCCCTAAGATTTGTTTGGTGAAATCTTTTAGTGCCAGAGGCAGTTGCTAACTTTTGAAAACGATGGAACGTGTCAGTTGTAATGGGAGCAAAAGTGAATCCAAATTCATAAATGGGTTCGAACCGCTTATTGTTGAGGAAGACGATCAAACATTGACTCGCCTTTCCAACTGTGCTTTGTTGCGTATTCATAGTCCCATCATGTTTGACGGAGACGAAGATAAAAACCCTTCTCCGGAGAATAGTGATTCTGTCACTGATTCCGAATCGTCGACAATTGAGGACAATTTTGAGTCAAAGGACCCAACGGATGATTTTATCTGCAACAAGATTAAGTCGCTAGATTTTGGAGCCCTTACCAGTATCGCAACTGTGAAAGGAGTGAATGCACGCTTGCAAGCTAACAAAAAACCGGTGAATTTGCTACAGAAGATGCCATCGTTTGAATTCAAGTTTAGTGACACTTTCGACGGTCCTCAGAAAGGAAAACAAAGCGGGAATGTTCACCTTTCTCCAGCAAAACGTGATGCTTGCTTTCAGAATTTTAAAAATAAAGTAGTTGTCAAAACTTGGAAAGATTTAAAAATATTCCTTTTCAATTGTACGAACTGAAACTTATCGAGTCGCATAAACGTCGCACTTTTTGCATGCGACGACGGCTTAGGATAGTCACGAGGAGTGTGCATATTATGATTAAGAATCGCAACTGTTTATAGTCGACATTATTCTTCTTTGATCGTGCGTCTTCCACATTTTTAAGTCAAATTCCTAGGAAATAAAATTGGTCATTTAGGTTAATGAGATATTCGAACAATGGAAATTCACAGCTAGCAAATAATTAAAGAGAAAGCGATTTTGATGAGGTCGTGATAAGTGATAAGGAAGTATTATAGTATATTGTATGTGTGGATGCTTGGAACGTCTGCCTGGAGTTTTACGACGCTGTTTTTTTTATTTCTGATAGGATTGTTGAGGTTTCTGGAGAATCTGTAAAATCAGTGCAATGGCTCCTGCTCCTCTCTGCTCTGTTCGTTCTTGTGAGTTAGTACAAATGGAAGTGTGGAAGATGAGGAATTAGAGACACGACACGAGAACGGGAACGTGAAGCGGTTCGGTTCATTCGGTTGTGCTTATAGGTTTTGGTCCGGGGCAAGTGAAAAAGCATTCGATGTATCTACTTTTAGATCCAGATCTTAGTTCCAGATGTGACTTTAACTTTCATCCTTATGCCAAAGTATATCGCGGAGCATTTGGAATGACTTCGGAGTTGGGTGCGGAAGACAGGAAATCATGTATAGCCTGAGTTACGAGAATTCTGGAAGAAATTCCTTTGATGAACAGATTTTTTTAATGCAGCATGTGCTTTGGCAAGCAGCCCTATAATGACGGAACATTTGGCAAACAAAACAAAGGCACATCATACTATTTCTTTTTGGCCACGAGACGGTTTTTCGGGTCGCTTCCTTCCTTGCGATCTAACCAGTGCAGTGTTATCCGAAAGGGTATTAGGTCTAGACTCATTTTGAAACTGTCGTGAGAAAAAGTCGCAGTTTTACGTTTATGCGTTGTTACTTGATTTTTCAGTTTTGATTTTATTCATTTTTCTCAGTAAATTGAATCTTCAAAAATTTCGAAGTTTTGCCAGTATATAGTTTTCGAAAATTATGTGAATTGTGAATTTAAATTGCTACAATTTGTTTCGCTTTTTAGCGAGAAGTGTGGCAATGATGGCTCCTGTGGTGTCTACCCCACAGAATTCTGAGCCTGGATGCCCTGAGAATGCCTCAAATTCTCCGTCAATTTCGACTTTATCTAGTTCCATTAACGAATTAGTTATTGCTGACACAAGATCGAAATCAGATATTTGTTCAGCTCATGCACAGCATTGGCCCGTGACACCGGTTTCACCTATTCCATGTGCTCCTGAGTTGCAAACTTCTAAAGTACTCTCTTCTTCCAATTTTGTTTCAAATTATAATGGTAATCAGAAAGATATCCACTCAGAAGATTTGATAATTCCTCCAAATAAATCCTCTTTGTTGAGTAAATCGACACACACATCAACATCGTCCAAACCCACTGGAATAGTTCCGGGATGTCAATCAAGCGTACATGAGAAAAACTCAGTTCCTAGTTTTTCGTCATCGCCTTCCGAACGGAAAACTTCGGTCAAGCGAAAACACGGATTCAATGCTCGGAAACGTTACGCTTCTTCACTTCCGGATAATGATGCTGCGGCGACGGTTTCTCCGGTCAGTGTACCTTTGGACAATGCCTGTTTGTTGAGTTGTTCTGGAAGGTCTAGTACCTACACTCCGACACAATGTGCCACGCTCTCTGCGTTTCACAAGCCTACAAAGCACTGTAAAAACAAGCATTTATGGGCTAGAGCTAGTTTAGAGCGAGATGTGTTTCTTCCTAGTACAACTTCCTCGTTTGAAACTTCGTCGCTCGGAAACCCGAATTCCAGGAGCAGCTCTAAATCTAGTGGGCATCAGCAACAGGCTCCAGCTCATTCGGGCCTGTCTAGTAGACATTCATCCTATTATCCATTGCCCGCTTCTAGTTCGTCTGTAGCTGCGGAGGCAGCTGCAGCTGCTGCAGCAGCCTATAATGCTGTACTTTTCAGTCGTCCAACTAGTCCTTTTTGCATGGAATCTTTCTGTTCTGGAGAAAAATCCTCCTCCTCTTGTTCAACATGTGCTTCCAAAACTTTTCCCGGGGTCAAGAGTCCTTTCTCTTGTCGCTGTTGCAACAATCAGTGTCCTTCGCTTGTTTCATCTGATGTAGGGGTAAGATGTATTTGGTCCGAACAACTTAAAAAGGATTTGAAACGGAATCTTTTGTCATGAAAGGGTTGTGGCGTTGTATGCTTGGAAACTTGGAATTAATTGGCTGTGCCTGCTCTAAATGTGACATGTATGTGCTTAATATTTATACGTTGATTTAAATGCTATTAGGGCTCCCTTGTTGGTCTGGATTATGAAGACAGGCTACTTCGTTTGGAATCTGACAAAGATACGTTACATTTACAAGTTTCGGTCCTGTCGGATCAAATCGAAGCACAAACTGCCAAGATTCAAGATTTAGA
Source organism: Harlomillsia oculata (assembly GCA_019776145.1). NCBI lineage: Eukaryota > Metazoa > Arthropoda > Collembola > Entomobryomorpha > Oncopoduridae > Harlomillsia > Harlomillsia oculata. The sequence goes on from JABASF010000600.1 coordinate 13,167, forward strand.
AAAAATGCTGGACGACAAACGCAACATTCTAGAGACAACATCGGATCAACTACAACGCGTAAGTTGGTTTCAAAGTTTCAATCCGTCCGCATTGTTCAAGTCTTAAGAAATGCAATTTACGATGGCTTCTTTGTTTATGTACAGGAGTTGTTGAGCCGCTCTTCTCTCGAAACACAAAAATTGGCACTGATGACTGAAATCTCCAGTCTTCGTCTGAAACATGCGTCATTGGAACGAGAAAATACCGAGTTGAAGGACAGAGTTGCAGGAAGGTCAACAACGGATTTAAACCAATTTGAGTCGCGCATTTGGGATAAGCCTCCATTGGCACCCATGACGCCTCCAGGTTCGCTGCTCATGGGACCAGTCCGCTTTGAAAGTCCCATGGTCAATAATGGACACTTGCGAACAAGGGTAATTCGTCAGAATTGAGAGGTTTTACTATTGAAAATGAGTTAAATGAGTGTCATTGATATACTTACAACACTTTAGACCCCTCCTGCCAATGCATGTCGCCGTGTTGATGATGCATCTTTCGGGACACTACCACGGCGTTCACTCCACTCAAATCAGGTGTCAGCGTTTAGCTTTGACGGAGGCACGCCGCGTGACTTCCAAGGGCATTGTTCGAAAATCAGCTCACTATCTAGTGGCAACTTAACTTCCTCAAACGGTAGTTATTGGCGTACTATACTTACCTTGGCGAATTATTAATGTTAATTATTGTTAATTTAATTGATTGACTGTGATACAGGGGGTGGTATTGAACGGAGAGATTGGAACGTGCACACTGGGCTAACAAGTCCTGAAACAGCAATTATGAATCCAAAACAAAAAAGTTCCGGCGGTCACAAATCGAGGGGAATCCTTCGACTCCTTGGTAAACTAAGAAGAAGCAATTCTGGGGGACTTGACAATGACAACGTGGCCCCAGAGAATTCGGGTCCATTTGTTCGAGGAGGATATCGCGCCACAGCACAGCCAAGACTAGGTTGGGCCAAGGAGTCCAGTGCCTTACCAAAACCCGTTGGACCCGTCACATCTTGGAATTCTGAAGGGGTCATCATGTGGTTGAATTGTCTTGGGCTCGAGGACTACGCGGGAGAAGTGAAACGCTGTGTTAAGACCGGACAGCAACTACTTGATGCCAGCAAAGAAGAACTGGAAAAACAACTTGGGTTAAAGAATGAACTGCACAAAAAGAAATTAGGCTTGGCTATTTATTCCCTTCGTCATCCCGAAGAGGAGGACAGTGCCGGCAAATTAGACTACCACTGGGTTACCCGGTGGTTGGACGATGTGGGTCTTCCACAGTACAAAGAATTATTTTCTGAAGCTAGAATTGATGGAAGGACTTTGAGCCAAATTACCCAGGAAGACCTTATTTCCTTGAAAATTACGTCTTCAATGCACCATGCGAGTATCAAAAGAGGAATTCAACTGCTCAGGATTCACAATTTTCAGCCTGGATGCTTGTGCAGACGTGGGGGTGAAAATGCCGCTTCTCGTCCCGTTGGTGTTCCTGGTGAAAGCAGCAATGGGAATACCACTCGGTTACAAGACGAAAATATCAAAAGCCTCACCAAAAGTTACTGGGATCCGCAACATGTTGCCACCTGGACTAACCATAGGGTCATGGAGTGGCTCAAAGTCATAGATTTAGCAGAGTACGCTCCCAATTTGCGAGGCAGTGGTGTTCATGGGGCTCTCATGATTTTTGAGCCGAAATTCAATGCTAATTTACTTGCTACACTCCTGGCAATCCCTGGGAACAAGACCTTACTCCGCAGACATTTGAATTTGCAGTTCAATGAGCTTGTTGGTCGCATAATTATGCAAGAGAAGAGGACTATTGAAACAGCACCAGATTTTATTCCTATGAATCCTACTGCAAAAGTCAAAGTATGCACTTTATAAAACCATTTTCATCAATATGTTAGAATTATAATGCTGTAAAAGTTAAAATTATAGTCATATCATTCCCTGGTGATGTTCTTTTCAGACTGCCAAAAAGAAACAATTTCCACTTCGTACCAAACGATCCAGCACTCCGAGTACGACTTCAGAAGAGCTATTGTGTCCCGCCGAACTGTTCGTTTTCCCTTTTAAGGAATTGGAGTAACAGTGATTGGTTTACTAACAAACAAACAGTCCCTTCAGACAAATATGAATTCGCTAAAGATTGCAATGAAAAATTGGAATGGAAAGACAAGCTTCTCAGGTGACAATTGTTGAGATTTAAAAAATGTTGAAATTTTAGTATCTGGTTAGGTACAGAGTGGAATGGAATGTATGATCATGAACGCGTTGACCAAGCTTGACAGTGCCGAAATGAAATGTTCCGTCTTCCGTCAAGTTGTGGACCAACAACGCTCTTTATGAAAATGATGAAGGATTATTTGTAAATTGTGAATACAATTCTAAAGCTAATCATTTGTATGAGGAATGGAGCAATGAACTCGTACTCTCAGTCATCAATAATTGATGACTGAGAGTACGAGTTTGACAGCTGGCTAGTGGCAACTATGATAGTGTCAAATAAAAGAATAAAAATAGCCATGGGTTGATGGGTTATGGTTTATGGATGGTACATTTATTAGAAAAGTTGTCGTTGTCACTTTTATTATTCTAATATTCAGGCATTATTTACTTTCCATTGGATTTTGTTTTCATTGGCTTTTGTAGTAACTAACTGGTGTTTCACATACTTACATTACAATAACAATACGGTAGCATTTATATAGCATTTAGAAAACTACCAAGGCCCGTGACGATGACTGTTTTTTGAGACTATCAACTATATAAACAACAAACTGTATTATAGTGTATAAACAACATGAAAATGAAGCATAAACTGGTTTTAAAGCAAATTTTGACTGCTCGATGCTAAAAGACTGTTTGCACAAATGGTCGCCACTTTGTTGGATTTTGGTGGAAGTTTGGGAGCCTGAATAGTCACCCCTGATGAATCAATGACCGGCAGAGCCGCTGGTGACAATAATGGAGACGTCATGGACGTGTCACCCCCATTGTTATTGTTGTTGTTGATGGTCATGGCTGAATTTCTTCGTGGGATCATCGGGGGAGGTCGGTACGGGGTAGGGCTGTTCGGTGTACGAGGTGAAGTTTTGTTATTTCGAGGCGGGAGCGGTGGCGGGCGAAATTCTTCAGTTTCGCTTAGTCGTGGCGATTCCTCCCCTCGTTTCTTTCTTGGTGGTAAAGGTGGGGCTGGCGGAGGCGGTTCCGGTGGCGTCACTAACGGGAGCTCCATTGACCGCTGATTTGGCGATGGTAATGAATGTGAATGAGCATGATGAAACGGCGTCGACTGAGAGCTCCCTTGACCTTTCAGTGGTGGAGGCGACATTCCGAAAGAAGATATAATCCCCGGAGATTTGCTGTTACCACTTCCCATGGCTCCAATGAGCACGGGAGCAAACACTGAAAAATCCCCAATTGATTGCAAGTGTGGTGAGGTCGCAGAAGGAAGTGAAGATGACGAGGGTGTCAGAGTTCTCGTCGGTGTTCCAATTTCTTCCAGGTCGTCCAACGTCATTCGCGACACCGATGAGTTCAAAGATGTGGTGCTCAGACTAGGCAACATTGTTAGAGGTCCCGGGTGCGATTTCCCCGGTAGATTTTTAGGTTTTATCCCAGGGGACTTCAAATTCATATCTGGCCATCTTCTAGGCTACTCAAAAATTTTAAATCATGATTATTAATTCCGTATTCGTTATAGTAGAAAATTGAACTACATTACGATCGGAAACCTCACCAATCTCGCCGGTTGTTTGGCACCACGGCGTTCAATCTCGAGCGACTTGTCGTACAAATAGTTCGAAATTTCATTTTCACTCATTTCAGGATCGAACGGCTGAAGTCTCTCAAGATAGTCTCGAATCTGGTGCTCGACTGCGAGGCAATAATGAGAATATTGAAACTGACGGATTTCACTTGTGATTTCCGCCACTTTTCTTCGTTTGCTGAAATTGATGAGCTGACTATGTGGATTACTTTGCATTTGTACAGAATTCGTTGCATTATTATTATTATTCATGAAGGTGATTGGCGTAGTGGGGGTGACGGTAGTGGGAGACAATGCAGGATTATTCGGCAAAAAATCTGAATTCCCTTCTTCTATATGTAATATATTTGTCAGGTACATTCCTACAATATAAAAATGCAGTCACTCAGTCAACATTATTTACAGGTAGCAAATTGTCACAATAGAAACATAATGGAATCCGTTGAGCCTACTCACCGAAGAAAGGAACACAAGGCGGGTTGATTGATCGAAGTCGCTCTTGGTATTTCTTGTAGTGATCTTTTTGCAATTCTTCCGCTTCTTCCAGCGCCTTGAGGAATCTTGGCTGCACGCCTTGAAATGTAAAGTCCAATCGAAAAACAGAAGCAGATTTCATGGCACTCAACACAGCCAACACACCGTTGAAATTATTCAGCTCCTGGAATACCAACATGACTTCCAGAATGCGACTTACAAGTGCTGTGCGTTCTTCCAGGTTCTCTGTGTCAACTATCGTCTTTTCAAACCACCAGGTGACATTGTTCGTGTGCTTGATCATTCGAAGAAGATTCGGCGACGACTGCTCCCTGTTTTTCTTTGTCCAGACACTACCAACCAACTCGGATGGTTTGACGACCCGGTACAAATCGAATTCAATGAGCGTTAACTGACGAGCCAGCTCGATCGGGTGTAACTGCAAACACAATCAAAAGCCCTTGAATCGCAGCCAAGCATGATTCGAATATAAGAGGAAAACACGACATGCTAGTTACCGTCAGAATATTCCATTCTGAGACCGGACAGCTAATATGATACTCAATCGGAGGAGGTGATCTCACAGCTGAATAGGGCGAGCGATCTAAATCTAAACGGCTGTTCTCCACGGCTTTTCGCAAACAGCGTCTCACACTCTCAAAAATGCAATTCTTTCCCCGGCTTTCGTCTTCTGCTTTTTCTAAGAATTCTTCTAGCCTGGTCTTTAGCGTTTCGTCGCGTTCAAAATCGTAAAAGTGATGAAGGATCCATTGCTTAATCACGTTCAGCACACGCAAATGAACGTGGCGCGCGTACTCTTTTCGGAATCGTTTCAGCATTTCCCGTGTGTGAATTGACTCGGTTTCTTCTGACGGGAATTCAGGATCGGGAATGTTGTACCGCTCGATCAACAGGTCCAGAAATTCCTAGTACAAGGGAATTAACCGTTCAGTTTTAATTTCAGTTTAACAACCCAGTTTAATAATAATTACGATTTGGATGTATGTATAATACTCACAAGTGGAGAACAAAAACTTCGGAAGGTCGTAAGGAACGTATTAACAAAGTTGGGGTCCGAATATTGATGGTGGGTCAATCGTTCTATCAATTTCAGCAATGTGGCTCCCTAAAAATCAAAGGTCAACGTCAGATTCGATTCGACCGCGTGATAGTCGACAAAAACCAAAATTCATTGCCTACCTTGATGACACTACTACTTCCACTGCTGTTGGCTTCTTTATCAAAGACAATGTTAAAATCACAGTCTTCTTCCGAAAATCGGTATACCGACTCAGGCGGAAGTTTGAGAGGATGCTTTTTCTCGTCATCCAGCAAAATTCTGTCTAAAATACGATCAAACATGGATTTTGTGGTCAGCATGACAAAAACACCCATCCAACTACACTTCTCCTCATAGGACCTGCAGGCCAAGGTGATGGCGGCGTTGTTGTAATTATCTCGAATTGGGATGAGGTCAAACATATTCCTGAAATCTGGAAACCAAAAACCGTTCGTAATTTTAAACAACCTCGGTACTAGAAAAACTTTAACTTTTTCGAAATTCCAAAGGAAATTACCTTCAGTGTCTTCTTTATCCCGAACCTCAATTTTGGTGAGAAAAAACGATTCCTTGATCCTGTATTCAAAGCTGGAAGTTTTCTCAGTGACTCCAGTTCCCGCGACAATGACTCTGGACAAACTCTTATGGTAATTGGGTTTGCACATGAGGAAATAGCCATCGAAGAGAACAGCGTGTCGCTCCGATGGTCGTTTATTGATTCCCGAACCGATTTTGAGCAGTTCTCCTTCCAAGAAAAATTCGTTGAAATAAAACTGGCCCAAAGAATTGTTCAATCCTTCAATTTGAGTTTTTATTTCCGCTAGTTTCGATTGCGCCAACGGCTTGTTCCCTCGAGAGATTCGTAGCTGTTGTGATGGGTCACTGAGAAACCGGTTCAACGAAGAATAAGAACACAAGCGTACGTAAGGAAAGAATAAATCTCTATATTTGAAACGCAACAGTTCTAAATTTGAACTCACCCATTAAAATTATTCCTTATGTTAACGGTAAATTCTGCCAAACGGGATTTCAACGGTGTCAACACTCCTTCCGCTTGCAGTAAATCAGTCTTGTCTTGTTCCGAAGAAGAAAGCGTGTACAGAAGCTGCCAGAATAATATTAATGGTTAATGAAAGGAGCATAGAAGTCACGCTAAATAACAATTGCATGAATTGTCATGTTATAAAATGTACCTTGATGTAATCAAAGTATTCAACACAATGATAAAAAGGCTCCATGAGAAGTTTGGGAAAATAGAACTTGACAGCTTCGGCAAATCCATGACCCGCCGTGGCCATCGTCGCTTCAAAATCGGGACGACACAACATGGCGTCCAGCCGACTTCGTGCACTTTCATCGAATGATTCAGCGTAGCGATCATAAACTTCAAATTCCCAGTTCTATAAAAATTACCATATATCGGTTTTATCATTGATTATTTTACATTCGACATTTTACAAGTACGTCAATTGAATGAGTGGAACCGTGGAAATGGCCAATCTTACCTCCGCAAGTTCTAGGAAGCAAATACCAACCGAAGGCGTTTGCCGCTCTTCAGTCATTTCAACTGTATCTTCTAGTGTACTAATTAACGTTATGGTGAGGTCTATGATGTCTTCAATTAACTGGAAGACCGCTTCTAAATTCTAAAATTTCGAAAACTGACAGTTACTTTCCAAATTGGGAAAAATTACGTACCACAAATACGTGTAAGGTCAATATGCTTACCTCGTTTCCTTCTGTTTCTAAAATCTGACTTGCGGTTAATTGTTCGCGAAATACTTTAGTTAACATTTGCAAATCACGCAAGTAATGTTTTTCCGATTGAAGTAAACTTGCAACGGCCTGTGATCACGTAAAAGCAGGAGTTTACGTATTGTTAAACTATGGTCATTGTGTGCAAAATAATGCAAAAGTACAATACGATGACTTATACCTGGCTATATGACGTAATTTTATTGATGCTATTGTCATCAACTTCAGTAGTGACTCCAGGCGAAGTCAACCCTAAACCCGATGCAAGGTCCATCGATGACACTCCAGTACTCACATTATTATCACCCAGTTTAAATAAATGGCACAAAACCTTGGAAATGAAAATAAAGAAATGCATTAAGATTTGTATCGCTGTATCGCATTACCCATCATCGCGTCATCATCTCATGCATGTCGAAGATCATGTCTTACTTTATCGCAACACATGGCAGCTTTGATATCTTGTGTTGAGATTTCTCCATGTCGACTATGCGACACGTAGTTTCCAACCAACTATAATACACACAAAGTACACGAAATGCTCAAATTCATTCCGGTCATAATCATAATACGTAAGCGTATTTTCTAAACTATATGTTATAAGTTTGAAATGAAGTGAATGGAGGCAGAATCTCACATGAAGGATATCAGCTGCAATGTACTCCAAAACGGCACAAATGAACACAGTTACTGTATAATCCAGTTTATGTTGAAGGATGTCCTTAAGAAAAAAAGGGTCCAAGTTCATCTCTGATATTCTTATAAAAATGTGAATGAGAACAAGAGCTGGGAAACTTTTGATTTGGAGTCACCTTTTGAAGGAGAGGTTGAATTTTATCTACAGGGAATATCACATTTCGCGCAATGTTGTTTTCTCCGCCTGGACCAGAAGTTGAGGACGAAGATACCGAGGTCAAACTACCACTGGACTTGGTCTTCTTCGTCACAGCATGGACTTTAATGGCCGCGCTGGCCTCGTCAATGGCCCACTTGTCGATGGGGTGAGGAAACATAGACTTGACCCTTTCTTGCATCTCTTGCACGGTGTGTGGACACGGACGAGTTATAAGCAACGACAATAACTGAAGGATCAATCTTTCCAAGTAGTCCAATGCGTCTTCTCTCGCTCGCAAACTCATGCTCGGCAAAATTATGGACGAGACCTGCATCAATCAAAATCACATTCAAATCCAACCTTCTCCTTTTGACAGCTGATGGAACAACGGCCAAATCATCCTGTACGCGATCTTAATATACTAGGAAATGAGAAATGAACCAACCTTTTTCAACCCGTTGATAAACAATCCTCTCCATTTGTGCTCATTTTCCTTGGCATTGAAATCGTAGCCAGTGGCATTTGGACTAGTTGTGAAATCCGAGAGGAGATTCGCAGATGACGCATTCAAATTAGAACCCACGGACATTGAGGGAAACATTGTCACTCAACTCAAAAAATGAATGCAAAGAAACAATTTTAATTATTTGAAACTCAACATAACGTTCCTTGTAAAGATACAATAAGGGGTCAAGAAACAGGGTAAAGGTCATGGGGATTTCCCGATTGAACGGGACACTCGATGCCACAAATTCCAGCTTTACATTTCAGTCCAGTTCCTTGTCCGTTGAATTTCATAGATGAAAACAAAATCCAAAACTATTTTTCAAGACATTTCTGATTTCTTCTCAAACACACGAAATAACTTTCTGTAATTATTTCAAATGTCAAAACTAAATGAAACGAAGGAGCGAGTCAAAGGAAAAAACCGAAGAAACACTTATTAATGTCACGTTTTTAATAATACAAAATCATTAATCATACTAAAATAACAGTTCAAATTCACTTTTAGAATAAACTATATTGTGTAACACAAATGCTTAAAATTTTATTCTGCGCCTCCAAAATATGAGATTTGATTTGAACAAGTGACGGAAGATTGAATTGAGGAGGAGGAATCAAGTGATGACAAATGACAACTGAAATTCGAAAAAAAACTGAAAGATACGACGTATAAAATGACAAATCGAATAAGAGTATAGTTGTGTAGTGTTTTGAAGGATGTTGGATGTTGTTGTTGCTGTACTAATGTAAAATGTAAGTGACTGACTACTGGAGCAATGCAAAATGCAATGCAATGCAATACAATGAGCAAAGCGATATGCGATGGAATGGGAATGCGAAAGCGATGAGATGAAGAGATGAGCGAGTGAGTGCGACTGCGACTCGTTGGATATGATTCGATTATAGTACGTTGAGAGACATATAACTTATAACATTCAAGCTCTATAGCCGTTCATTCATGATCTCCTTCCTATGCTCCGTAGTCCGTAGTCCGCAGCCTACCTACAACCTTTGTAATGTTGACACAACCAAATCTCGAAAGTCTTGATTGGATACGAGTCCCAGTCCTGGAGAACCAGATGGCGAAATGTGTTCTGGAATTCTCCATGTACCTCTTTTCTCCAGGATGATTCCCGTCTGTCCAATTATGGAAATGAATCAAGAATCAAGAGAGAAGAGAAGAGGATGAGACATGATACTCAAAAAGACGCACTTTTGAAAATGTCCTTTTTTATTGTGAAGCAGAACGCGTACCAATATCAACAATGAGAACAGGAACAATTAAATACAAATGAGCTGGAGAATTTTCCATTTTCCAGTTTGTTCTCCATTCAGATATTTGGAAGTTTTGATTTCGTCCATTTCCCACTGAAACTGTCCTTTTTATCAGCTTCGCGACGTCGGCGATTCATAGGGTTTCTGGGATCATAGATCTCGAACCAGTCGTCCGATTTCTTGTTCGCGTCCTTGGCAAGGACGGGGTTTTCCACTGTATCGTGTAGAGATCTGGCCATCCAAACGTCGTCTCCATCTTCCTCGTCATCTTCATCGTCGACATCCTTTCTGGAGTCGGTGACAGCGACGGAATCAACAGCTCCGTGTGTTTCCTTGGCCGTCTCAAGCTTGGATTTGAATCTCGAGAGGAGGGCCAAAGTCTGAGCTTCTCGATCCGTAGCTTTCTCTGCTGTTTTCCGTTCAGTGTACTTTCTTTGCTCTTCCACAAAATCTTTAATTACGCTGTTCTCATTAGTCAACTTTTTCAAGCGTTCTTCCTCAGTCTCATTTTTCACTTCCGATTTTTTTATGAGGTTCTCTCGTTGTCTGTCGTCCTCTCGCATGCTTTTCTTGATGGCACGCACTTCCTCTTTAATAGCCTCCAAACGCTTTTTGTTTTCCCTTTCTTCATCTTGTCCCAATTGATACGGAACGGTATCAAGATTGGATGAACTTGTTACTTCGGATGATTTTGAGGGACCCTGAGCACTTGGCTTCTTTGACTTCAGCAGATCTCGAACACGATTCACGTCATCTTGCTTACGTACACATCTGGACATGAATTTTAATTCTTCATCATCTTCGTCTGCAGAATCATTCTGTTTCCGTTTCTTGGACTTTTTTGTTTTAGGTTCGTCCCCAGAATCCGAATCGTCAGAGTCAGACTCAGTAGGGTGTATTTCGTAAGCTGGCTTGGAACTCAGTCTTCGGTCATCGATGAGGTCATGAGACGATTTCGACTTGCCCGTGTACTTTTTGTTGACCGCTTCAATTTCTTGCTCTTCTTCTTCAGCATTCGTCCCCGAATGACAACAGATTGTAATTTTTAGTAGCAGAAGCTGTTGACTTGCTCACATCTTTTTCATCATCCTGTTGCATCCGAATTGTCACTCTAGGGACGATATCGTCGAAAGGATTGCTCAGTACTTTGGTCCTCAGAATCTTGTGTGGGTACTTGGGCCGATCCTCGTCGTCAACAATCCCATCTTCCAACTTGAGCATGTTGTAAATAGTGTCTCCAGTGACCTTCCCGAAAATGGTGTGCTTATTCTGAAGTTCAGGAGTTGGGGCAAAGGTGAAAAAGAACTGTGACCCATTGTCATCCTTGCCCGCATTGGCCATGGCCACGAGTCCTCGGCGAACGAATCGCAACCGCTGATGAAATTCATCTTTGAAGGATTTCCCATAAATAGACGAACCACCAGTCCCGGTTCCCGTTGGGTCACCTCCTTGTACAATAAATCCTTTCACGAGCCGATGAAATACTGTGTTGTCGTAATACCCTTCAAGACACAGCTGACAAAAGTTGCGACATGCCTTTGGAGCTTCTCTCGACCATAATTCAATGTCAATGTCACCCACCGTCGTCTCAAGTAACACCTATACATTTATCAAAATCATCGTTTGTATCCTATAGATTACATTACATTTTATTTGTAAAAAGAATAAAATGTGATATAACGTTATAACGCTGCCTTACCTTTCCTGTACTTGGAGGTTCCTGGATGTAAATGTTACTCATTTTCGATTTTAGCTACAATTACAATTACAATACCACCATGTTTAATATTTAGGAACAAATTAATTAATATTATTATATTTAATAAGTTGTTTAAAATAATCGAAAAGAAATAATTTTACAGCTGACGTGAGTATGAAACGCACAAAAAAGTTGCGCCGGTGATGATCTGTTGTGAAAGTTGTGATTTTCCACGTGATCCAGCAACCAGATTCATTTGATTTTGATCGCCGTCAACCGACCGTCGTCGTCGTCACCGTCACCGTCAATAAGCCGGGTTCCTTCGGGAGCATACGAATCATATGATTACGATCGTACGATCAATAGGTCCACACGTCGACAGCTGTCCGTCTTGGTGTAAATGTAAGTAGTTTATTAATGCCACAGTAATAATAGTTAGCAGTTATAGTAATAATATATTATAAAGTATACAGTGGGACTCGGTTGTAGTTGTAACTTGTAACGATCTCGGTTGTAGTTGTAACGGAACGACGGGTGGTGTGGTGGGTTGAACATTGAACGACTGAACTAAGCATTATATTATAAATATAATTAGCATTTCTGACTGGTTTCGGACCTATCGGCTATCGGTCTTAAAATGTACCAATAAGCGAACTAGCGAACAGCGAACCACTACATACCATACGACGTTCCTTAAACACGTCAACACGTGTTCGTTTGTCATAATAAGTTGAATAAATTATGTTCTTGAAAGTATGGTAAGGTAAATGGAAAAACCTATGGCTCGTTTGTAAATTGTAACGAACTTCGGCTATAGCGAACTAGTGTCGTTCGTCAGTCCCAATCAGTCCCTTCGATTTCATTACAACCGAGTTCCACTGTCTGTAGTTTATTAATTTATTATATTTATGATATTGACATGTTCTTGGTTTATTAAGAAAATCAAATCATGGACACAGCCGACGAAAGTTCTGAAATTGTGTTTACGGAAAGCTCTGGTGCATTTTCTCCGGTGAAGAAATTCAAATGGTGCTCTCGCAACAATGAGCTGGTTGAAATATTTGACACCAGAAAGGAATCGTCATCATCCGCTACGACAATGACGGCGTCCACAAGTTCACCACGACCACCACGAAATGATCAGGGATCGAAGCTGCTGATGTTTCTTCGCCTAGTATTCCTTCCTCACGGTTACCCGGATTCGGTATCCAGCGATTATTCGCCTTATCAGTTTTGGGACACAGTCCAGGTGATTTGTTGTTAATGCTGTTTAATTAATTTGTTTTGATTTGTTAACTAATCCTTTTGGGTTTTGCTTCATGCATTGCAGGCGTTCTGCAGTTCAATTACTGGAGCTTTAGCGACGGAAGCTGTGATGAAAGGAGTGGGTGTCGGAGATGAGTTAGCGACACCATTAGCAGCAGCGCTGACTTGGCTAATCAAGAGGGGGAGTGGAATGATAGCCCAGATTATGTTTGCAGGGCTGCAAGGCACGGCTCTCGACTACGACTGCAAGAAATGGCGATTGTTCGCCGACGTTGTCAATGACATTGCCATCTTCATAGATCTCATGGTCCCGTTGTTCCCTCATAGGATGGTCATGTTTGTTCTTTGTGGGTCGAGTGTGGCCCGAGCCTTGGTGGGTGTGGCGGGCTCTGCGACCCGGGCAGCAATCACGCAACATCAAGCAAGATCCAACAACATGGCGGATGTATCGGCAAAAGACGGGAGTCAGGAGACCTTGGTCAACCTCGTTGCACTTGTCGTGAGTCTGATTCTTCTTCCTACGGTCAGTGGGAAAATCTGGCTTGTGTGGTCGTTGTACTGTGTCTTCACGTCATTGCACCTCTTTGCGAATTTCCGAGCCGTCAAGTCTTTGCGACTGGAAGCTTTCAACGCTGCCCGACTCAAATATTGTATCACGGGGTTTGTGCAGAATGGTCAAGTTCCTTCCGTGGATGAAGCTAATGCTGGAGAAAGTGTTTGTGTACTTTCCTCCTTTTTTTCCAGCTCCCAAAATCTGACAAATATTAAGGCAGGAATGTCTTTGAGTGAAATGTACAAGACACTACAGAAAACTGGTCCAGAATCTTGTGCCTCACTACTCGGTTCTTCTCATGGGAAACCTTTCTTGATTGTCGACACGAGCTTCGCTAGCAACAAGAACTCTGAATCATTTAACATCATCTTCCATGAGAAGGCAACCTCGAAAGATGCTCTGGAGGCCTTTGGACGTTGTTTCATTCTATCTGCCCTTGTACATTCCAAGAAATCTACTGAATCCAAAGATGTCTTCCATGAATCAGTGGATAAGGTATTGACTGAATTTATTTTCGAAGCTTTCAAAACGGGATACGTTACTGATCACGCGCTTTTAAATATGGGAGACTGGAAGTGCTCATGGAATCTCAAGAATGCCTGAAATATTCCATCAACCCTCCGAACGTCCCAACTGTGCATAACCGATTTCAATTCAAAATCTTTCCTATTATACAGTGCTATTTTTCATGAAAATGAATAAATGATGATACATTAATGTTGTACAGTAATTAAAAAAGACAAACCGTTGAAATAAAATTCATTTGCAATTACTTAATGTTTATTCGCCATTGTGTTCATAATCCAATCATAATTTGATAATCCTATATTAAATGATTGTATTAAGCGCTGGCATAAGCTTCGTTATCATAATATGAAGATAAGACAATGTCATCCTCAGACACATTGCCGTTGCCATCATTGTCACTGATGTATTGCCATCGAGAGGACGTCGCAATTGGTGACGAATAGTCATGTTGCATAGCACAGCTCCTTGATGCAAATTCAGATGGAATACATCCCTCAAAAATTTGAGAGAAGGCGTAATCAGCGGGGCAAGCTGAGAGGTATGCTGAAAAATTTTCATTTGGTCCCAAGAGACAAATAGTGTACAGTTGACAGAATCCAGGTATCGGCACGGAAAACAAGCCCTGGTCGCGGCAATCTGCATCTAAAATAGGTGCCCGAAGAACCGAAATGTCCTCGTCCACCACGTCTTTCGTAGTATCTCTTTTCACAAGTGAATTTTGAGATTTGTAACCAAAGGCGTTGGCAAATGCCGCAAAGTCCGAAGGAGACACGCTCGAAGACGACGGTGACATGGCTGAAGATGACGCAGGCTGAGCAACATTTGAAAACGACGATGATGAGGAAGGTTGACCAAAATTTGAAAAGGAATTTGTTGAGGCAGGCGGTGCAAAATTTGAGAACGAAGACATGGACGCAGGCTGTGCGAAATTTGAGAACGAAGACGTTGCACCAGGTTGGGCGAAATTTGAAAACGAAGACATGGAGGGAGGTTGTTCAAAATGGTTGGTGTGTGTGCTGGGCAATTGTGATGATGAGGATGGCATGACAGATGACATTGACGGTGATTGTTGCTGAGCTGGGAATGACTGTTGGAAACCGTTCATAGGGATCGATTGGGATTGGGATTGTGGGAGGGTGCCAGTTCCACTTCCGCCTGTACCACAAACACCTGCGCGACAAAAGCCATTTTGGGAATCAAATCCTTGACCTGCTGGACAAGCGTATTCCACCATGACGCTGTCACCGGAAGGCAACGGTGTACAGTAGAAAAACTTGGCGCAGTCGGTCGGATGGACAGTGGCCCTGGAACTGTCGCAGGACGCGGGACTCAACTGGGCTCCTACGGACTGATGACAATCATGAACGTTCTCTGGCCGTCGACACTGTTGTGATCCAATATCGAATTTTTGGTCGTCGATGCAATCGCAATGGACCAACTGATGAATCTCGCCGGTTTGACCTGGAGCGCAAACTGTGTAATGTCCGCAGTTGAGTTGATCCCGAATTAAGGATTCTTCTGTGGCTGCTGTGCATAGTTGTGCCGATTGAGTAAAGTTGAATTTTGAGGACATGCCATGTCCGTATTTCCAGCAGATGAAGTCATTCTAAAAGTAACCAATTATATAACAAATTAATTTATGCAAAACATTTCCCACTTTTTTTAACTTTATTGTTTTGTAATATTGTAATGTACATTTACATTACGATTACATACCGATTGTGCTGCGTTGTATGCGTATCGCCTTTCTCTAGTGGCGCCGGCGTTACCGCCGGCAATGACCATCAGACAACCCAGGAAATGGAATGCGAAAGCATTACTCATTATTGTTTTGGAATTCATTTTGAAAAATGCTCTGTGTATAGAAAAGAATGGGAAAACTGAATGCAATCTGATGTACGGAACTCGTTTATATATCAACTCAATCAACTGCCAAAGTGCCAAAGGAAAACGGGGGCTAATTATTTAAATCAGAATTTTAACTATTGCTGTTCTCATTGTCATTTTGATTACTCTTCAAGCATACAAAGCTTTCAAGTATGCAACTTTCCAATTTGCAATGTCGCAGAAATTTACGATTTTTGTAATTAAATACAGGAAAGTTTGGTATTTATATCCTATAATAATGTTGAGCTTCATGTAAGGTTAAGCTTACGTCAACTTGTCGTATTGACCTCGATCTTGTTTTTATGCAACCATCGCTATATAATGTCATAATGTGTCATATAAGAGCTGGCTGCACTAATTTTTTGTGAATTTTACTGTGAAATATAAATCTAGATGAAACCAACCAGGGAAAAGAAAGAACAACGGAGAAACTTTATGACAGCTATAATTTAACATTTTGCACAATCAATATTAATGACGGAGAATTTTTCCGGTCGACAATTTTACATTTTTGAATTGTTTCATTGCTAATTGCTTAACGCATTTAGGAGCAGACACAATAGGGTTTGTTTCCTCCAGATCAGATCCATCTTTCGTCTCACAGTGCCCCGAAAACGTCCCGCGGAAGCAGGCACAGTCGTTTTGACAGACAATCTGGATTTGCTGAGCACTTTGCGCATTGCTGGATCAGTTTTCCGCAGCCGAAACGAGTTCATCAGTTGATTTAAGGGTACACGTACAGTACAATCGACGGGGTTGCTGCACAAATCATTACAGTTAGTATAATTATGTACAATCAGCAGTAACCATTTGAATTACGCACTGACAGTCCGAATTCGGAATCATTACTTTTGTGACTTACGGTCCTGAGTCCTGAGTAGTGGAGTCGTGGCTGCAGACGCAGGCATAGCGTTCACCGGTGTGACCTAACGTGGATAAGGAGCAGGACCACACTTTCCGCTAAGTGCTCTGTGAGTGAGTGCACTGACATGACAGTCAAAGTCGCAGAAAAGGAACAAAATATTTCATGATTTTTTCCGAGGAGGAATACGAACGTGTGTTAAACTGATAAATAAAACTTTGTCGTGATCAAGAAATTTGTTATTTTGTAAAAATTGATCATAAAATGTGATCATACCGTTTGATAATTTTATTAATTATTATTTTACCAAAGCTGTATTTATTCGTGTACAGTAATCCATAATATTTTATAATTTGTAATTTGTCATCCGAAATCATTTTGAGCTGGATGGAGTGGAGCTTTTGAATGAGGTGAAGTGATAAGGTGATAGTGATAAGTGCTGGAGATGACGTTTCTCAATCTAAAAGACGTCGACTTTTTTCCTTCGTAGAATCTTCTTTAAAATCCATCCTTTGGAGGCAGCGTACGACTGGACTAAAACATCTTCAGCCACGTCCTGGTACTGCCTTATCAATGGGCGATGGACAATCATTCCACAATAGGTAAAGACCATGAACAAAGCGTAGATTGACGTGGTCACGAGCCCTTTCACAGTTTCTATTTCCTTCAAGTCGGAGATAACCCAGAGTGCCCCAGTCCCCACAGTAAGTAGGACGAGCATGACATCAGTGGAGGCATCCAGGCAGTCTTCCCATTTCCGTCCCTGTCCAGCTCCCTCCTGGATTTCATATTTGAGGAGATAAGGACCTTCCAGCAGGATAAGAATGAAGACAGTCGGCAAGACAGTCCATAGCTCTTTCGACTCTAACCACAAAGCGTGACCTTCAAGGAAGTTACGGAATGAGGCGACAAACAGCCCGCAACATAACACGCGCACCGCTACAATTTAATTCAATTAATCTTCGAATTCAGTATATGCATTCAAACAAAAGTCTTAATTTTGAGTCGTACGTCGTACCTTTCGACGCAAAAATCGTGACTCGCTGAAGAATCGACAATTCTAAATCCGGAAATCGGACTTTCATGATGGCCACCGGGGCGACCGCAATGCCATACACCGCCGACACAATAGTGAGGATGGGAACGTAATCTAATCGAAAGAGCGATACATTGCCATTCCACACTCTACTATGTAATGTCAATTAGAATACGTAATCGTCGCATAGTCAATAGTCAATTACATACCAAACCAATCGTTAAAGTTCTTATCTTTGTCGAAGAGAAGGACGAACTGGAGCACAGCTTGAGGATACGCTTCAAATGTACTTTCGCAACAACCGTCCCACAAAGCTTTCTCTTTGAAGAGTGTCAACTTGCACTGCATTTCTTCTTTCGTGCATTGCTCACAACACGTGTGCACATTTCTTGTAAAGTGCAGCCTTAGACGAGCCCTTCAAAGTCATATAGAATATAGTTTCGGATTCAAAAATTCAAAAATTATCCTTTCCTTACGTGCAAATTGGATAGAATGATGGAATGTGCATGAGGATCCAGTAAACTTTGCTCATTTTTTTCATCTCTTCTCGAATGATCTTTTTGCTTGGAACACAACACAAAATCATATGAATCACAAAAACACTTATGTCACCCACTCCAAATGTCATATTCAACGTTACTACTTCTTACTTTTGCATATAAGGCGTGAAATTGGTAAAGGTGACCAGACAACCGGCCAAGAAGACGATGGCAAAGGTGAGGGAGCCCGCTAGCCATCTCTCTTCTTTGAAATGGTAGCACCCAACTGTGACGTCGACAACCCAGTCAACAACAAGCATGACCAAGTTTCGTCGTGCCTCTTGGATTTCCTCATTACAGTGTTTGGCTATGATGCGAATATTCATAATTAAATAATTAATAATCAAGCATATTTAAGAATGAAAATTAAAAATGAATTTATGTACCACAAAAAGGAATCCTTGGAAAGCAAAAACAACACTTGGTGTCCTTGTCGAGATGACTGTCCTTGTGGTCGTGGTCAAAGTGTGCATGGTCCATTTGAGTTGACACTGCCGTTGATATGAAGGATGGCCTATCGTTTTGAGACTCCTGTTCAACCCGGTCAAACTCTTGAGCTGAAATGACGATTGCATCGTCTTCCTGCCTCATGCTAGGTGTTGGTGGTCTTGGTCCTCTTGGTAGCTCCGAGGATTCTGCTGTTCCATCCGTCTCGCCGTCGCCGCCACCTTAAAATATGACGAATGTAATATTTTATGCAAAGGTGAGTACAGTGAGCTGTGAGCAGTAAACCAAAACTAATTAACACACTCTCAGAATTTATAAGAATTGTGCTTATTGTCAGAAATATGTGCTTTGCTAATACCCTATAAAGCTGTAAACAATTCATTTATGTACCTTGCGGGGAAGCGGAATTTTGCCCGTCTGTTAGCTTTCTTACGTCCATTTGACTACTCAAGTGTCAAGTCCAAGAGTCCAACACGTGTAACTTTCCCTGCCTATGCCTATGGAGAAACCAGGAACGTGCTTGGAGCACGGGGAGTTTAATAACCCGATTCGGATTCAGAGCAAAACAAAAATTGAATCGATAGGACACGGCTACGTCGTCGCGCACAAATTCGAGAGCAAAAAACTATATAATGCATTTTCGCGTTTATATTCTCCATTTTATAAGTACACAAGTCCATGCAGGGAAAATTGATGCTTCCTTGACAGCTCACGTTCACAATTCACAACCACAAAGTAAAGCATGACAAATAATGACAAATTCATCCTCACTGTGTTTCAGTGTTTCCACTTCAAGGAAAACGCATTTCTTTCAATGTCGCAAACTTTCAGGAATATGCCTAGTGGTTTGCCTTACTTCCGGTTTGAATCTACGTTGAACGGTGGAGTTATTTGTCCATGTACGTATAGTGCATATTATATGAATGACCTGGAAAAGTCAACTGTCCAGGTGATCACGTGTCAACCAAGTGCTTGGAAGGAATTGTCCAGTTCTTGAAATGGTTTCGTATCACTACGTAACTTTTATTATTCGTACATGTTTGAGTAGCTTTGAGAGTTGAGAATTGAGACTCGCATTATTTTAATAAGGAATTGCTGTGCTAAAAAGCGCAGTATATAAGCACAGTACGCACGTACAGATTACATAAATCATAAAAGTAAATAAATAAATAACATAAATCAAGTAGGAGCGCAAGCGCAGTCACAACCGTTTCGGGTTCGAGATCTTACATTATAATGAACAGAATTCCTACAATACAACTGATAAATGTCACAAGTTATTGTAGTTGAATTATCTAATTAATTAGCATTAAAAGCTGAAATGTCTATCGAGAAGCTCTTTTGTTTGCGTGCAAGTATAATCTGATTTGCTCGTATGTAATTTAATCCTCTAGCGTAATTCTACATATATGATACATATTATTGGGAACATATTTATAATGTTCCGTTTTACATTTTAACGACAACAATAAATTCAAAAACAACAAGGTGATTGTCTGCTGTTGACATTTAACACTGACATGAAACGTTACGTTGTTGTGGTACATTAGACGCTGCGCTGGAAGAAACATTGACTATAGAGAAAAGGGAAGACGTCTCAGCGTGCCCCGGAGGTATCCTGAAATATCAATAGAAATTACATCCATTTAGTCTTTAGTACATATTTTATTGACGATCAATCAATCGATCGAAATCGATGACGTCACTGAATCTTTCAGAACTAAACCCAATTTTGCAAACGTGTTTGTGCACCTGTCCAACCGGAAATGCAATCAATCTCCTGTCAGAATGTTAAATTGTACGCTATACATGAACTGACAATATTCTCGTCACATTTCATCCTGGGGCTCCGTTCCTTTGATATCAAACTAGACTTGTGGTGATCCCGTCATTCGGAATGAACTTTTTCAAGTTTTCCGTCATTGTCCTAATTTTGGTCATAATTGGTTTAACATCATGTTTAAATTTTGGTGAGCCGTGCATTCCGTACGACCCCAGGGACATGACCATATTTCCGAACCGAAATTGTACTTGCGACACCCTTCTCAAACTTAACTGCAGTAGCCCAACGTGCGGAAAATGTGTTTGTAACAATGGGTTGTATTATCATCGACAACGAAAAGAGTGTCTGGCACTTGACCCTGGAATTAGAGGAATGGAAAAGGAACCGTGTCTCCAAGGACCGAAATCTCACGGAGAACAATGCAGCGTCACTGCAGCAATGGACGATTGTCGAAAGTGCGATGCAAATCAGTACCTAAGGTGTTCCGTGAACAAGGCTTGCGTTTGTCCAGAAGGATCCTACTTTTCCCGGAAACAAGGTCACTGCGTAGTCTTCCCAGGGTATTCTTGTAGTGTCAATCCACACTGCCACCGTAACTCATACTGTAAGGTTCAACAAACAGGGAACCTTTACAATGCCACATGCGCTTGTCAAGAAGGGCTCATCCATTTAAGTGACAATAATGGACGGCAAGAATGCTACCTTTCCCACGGGGCACTATGCAAAATCAATACGATCAAAGGACCAAAACGAGGTGTCCGGGTTTTGGGGCAGTGTCACACCGAAGCGGGACTTCAGTGCGTGCTCAATAGGCGGATTCGAACCGGAAAGAGCAAAAAGTACCTCAAAGGTTTGCAAGAAGCAATTGTTGAGAAATGGCATTGCGACTGTATTTACGGTAAAGAGTTTTTCACATGGTCTCGCGCTATGTCCCTCTGTGTCGGTCTGGAAGGGACATTTTGTTCCACTCCCTTTGACTTGGTCAATCTAACCGGGAGCGTCACTAAGCAATTCTGTTCCGTCAACTCTTTCTGCAATGACACAACTTCACAATGTCAATGCGCCAGTCCCTTCACAGCAGATCGTTCTGGAAAATGTAATGTGAAAAAGTGCAGTAGCGACACTTGCATTCGGTCCAGAATGCAAAAATGTGACGTGAACGGGACAAGCTGCATTTGTGAGAATCTTCCCGGAACGACATTTCCCATGGTCTACGACGGAGAAAGCGACGAGTGTCGTGTTTCAGAAAACCGACGCTGTGGCCTTGTGGGTAAATATGAACAACCATCTGACACACGCATTTTCACATGTGAACATCATCTGACATGTCGCAAATGCGGGGAAGATAAAGATATCGGCATTTGCATCAGGGCAGGTGCCAACGAGCAGTGTGTCAGCTTAGCAGTTCGTCACCATTCTCAACAAAGCAGGGTGTTCTTCCTCCTTTCCATTTTGGTTGTTTTGCGACCACTTCCGCTTTCAATTGTTTAAAGTCGATTAACGCAACTGACAAACCCCGCAGCGTTGCCAACTATTCAGTCCTTGGGCAAAATCGACACTGCTAGTAGTGCTAGTAGTTTATATAATTACAGCTGAATGCGTAGGAGTGAGCTTAATTAAAAGTGTGCTAATCTAAATGTCACTTGGACCAAATGTGTGGGAATAAAATGGGAATAAAAAGATGATTTAGAAAACGAATAAAATGAAACTTGCTTGCAATTTATATTAGAATTAGGTTTGAGGTTTTTGAGCGGTTATCAAAGATAAGACTCGGATAGCTCAAAATCCGTGGGTGAGCGCGTATGGACCGATAATCCATGCCCAATAGCTGAATCCGATGGCTCTGTGTAGTAAGTTTCGAGGACTTCAATGGCTTCCACATTGTTGTTCCTTTGTGGTTTGTCCCCACTTCCTTGCCGGGTTCCAATTGACGTCTTCTTGTCATCGTCGTTTTTCTTTGTTATCTGGTTTTTCTCTTCTAGCTTGATTCGGAGTTGCCGCAAGCGATCTTCCTTTTGTTCCAGCAGCTTTTGTAATTGTCCGTTCTCGGCTAACAGCTTGGATAACCGTTCCTCTTCCTCTTTGGTTGTGGGTGCGTCCGGAGCGCTTGACCTGTCAGAAGGGTCGGGTCCTTCTCGCCAAACTTCTATTATTTTAGGAACGTAGACAAGACCCATTGTAATAATCGACGAGAAGATGATGGCCAATGCAACGAAAGCGAATGACGCGTCCTGTTGTTCCGAAATGACCATTGTCACCGGAGTTGTGATGAGACAAAGCACTGCTACGTTGTAAATGGCCATTGCGACAAGTCGGGAGTCGTTGATGTGTCGAACTTTGAGTGACCTCGTTTCGTAAGCCAAGAACAATCCGAAGATGAGGAGAAGTCCCTTGAAGGAATATGTAATTCCGAGCCATACTTGTTGATGTGCTGATGTGCAGCGTTCCAACTGTGGTTTGATTCGAATATCCTCCGTGGTGTCCTTTGGCGGTTCCGCCGTGAAGTTCTTCATGTCACGTTGCATAGGGTCCACTGTGGTCCAAATCGTGAGGAAAATTACGTCAATACCTACCAAAGTCCCAACGAGCAGGTAAAGCTTCCAGGGCTGAATTTTGTGCTGTGTACAATGAAATCACAATGTCGATAAAGCAGCTTCTTCAGAGCGAACTTTTTGGCAATTTCCACTGGAACTTTGAGCTTTGTTACCTTTGTGGCGGACTTGTTTTTCGTCGTGAGACGGTGTACCCGCCATACTTTCGAAAACATTGCGCCATAAGCCAAAGTGAAGCCTATAGATAAAACCCATTTACGGAAAGTGCACATGACGACGAACAAAGGCGGTGATACGAATTGCCCATCCAGACCAACAAGAAACACGCTGAATAA
>JABASF010000601.1:0-36267 GCA_019776145.1 Harlomillsia oculata
AGTAGAGTCAGCGTCACCGTTTCCAGACATCATCTTTTACCTTCACTGAAAGTGAATCACAATAACTGGTACTATTAATTAAATGGAGCGGTGTAATAAGCGGAACTACTATTTAACGTCGATTGACTCAATTCACAATGTTTATACGTAGTACAGACGTAAAACTCGATTTTAGTAGGAAAATGAAGTGAGTATAGGGTCATGTTCAGGTTCCATGCCTATTTTTAATGGATTAAAAACAGGAAAACTCCGTAGCATTAGTAACGAATCCAATAATGGAGCATGTCGCATGTTCATCATCGGAACTCTCGTCATTCAACGAAATGCATACTTTATGACGGTTTTAAAAGCCTAATTCATTTTGCTTATCGTTCAATCACTTTATATTCAATTTGTTTAAAAGTCGGCATTCACATGTCAAATCTGATTTCCCATAAAGACAATTAAGACGTTAAAACAACCTTTTGGTTTAGTTAAGGGTTTCATGGGCGGCCGTTTGTACATTAGTTTTGATTGGATGAAACGGTAGGACTCGCATCGTGTATTGAACAAAGTTCATCATGAATCTTGAACACGATAAAAGCATCAAAGTTAACAATACTATAACATTATATAAAATTAAATAAAGTTGGTTATGTACACCTCATCGTTTTGAAATGCTTTTGATGTCCAACTTCATCAAAAGTTCAGCATTTTTAATGAGCATATTCATGTTTAGGTTATTTCAGGACGTTGGAGACTACAATTTCATTACTTACATAAATATGGCTTTTAGCTAATGGAGTCCTGATGTACGCCGTTAAAAAAAGGATAAGGCTGAGCTTTTTCATTTCATACTCATCAGTTCAGTGTTCAGTACATCCAAGTGAGTGCATATCATTATTTTTCTATCAAAAATGCGGTTTAAGGATCAGCTACAGCAGTTAATACAAAAGATTCAAGTTGAGCTTTCGAAATTCCAACTAAGGAAAAGGGAACAGTTGAATAGAATCTGTAAAGCTGCATCTTCAGTGTCATTTGTTAATTTCGCGTTCTTCTACGTCCTTTGCAAGTTGCAAATATTTCCCTTTGAATGTCGTGGTCCAGAGTCCAGAAGAACGTTTGCTCATGCTGTCATCCGGTCGACACAATTCCTTCGGAAGAATGGCAAAGAATATGGCTCGCGCATTGATGATTGTCAAGTATGCAATATTCTTCTACAACGTTTGGTGGTTGGAGTGGCCCAACACATTTGATATTTTTGAAGGGGGCTTTGCCATATTTGGGAATACATTTTCCTATTTAATTGAATACTTTATTATTAATGGAAGAAAAGAAGACCTGTGCATAATGACTAGAAACACCATTTCGTTGAGACGTCAAATTAGTAAGACAATTTATGCTTTTCAGGGAATCCTAATGCTTTTTGTATTTTTTTGAGATTCCACCTGACAAGAAGGATGAGGAGGACAATGGACTAATTAATGATATCTTTGATTCTTGATTGTTTTAGCTGAAACCTTTGGAGTGCAGAATAAGCTCATAAGATGGGAGATCAGTAAAATCTGGATAATAGTACTATGTGGAGTCTGCATTGAAATTGCAGCATTCCCATACCTTGTGGATCTTGACAAGCCATACAACACGTCAGTTGTGTTCTTTGGTCGAAATATTTACATGAGCTACATTATGGGCTTCATCGAACTTACCATTCTAGGTTACTTCATCATGCCTGTATTTGGTTTCGTCGCGTTCGAAGGATTCGAAACACTTCTTTGTTGTTTCCTGGCAGCGAATTGTTTAAGGAATAGCTCATGTGTGTTTGAATCCATTACGTTCTACAACGGGGTTTCTTTACTGTTACGGCAATTTGCTTCAATAGGTAGAGAAGGATTAGTTGTCACGTACTTCTTTTTTATTACATGGGCACCTTGTGCTCTTTACTTTATATCCCATGTTGAACAAATTGAAGTGATGTTTATGATTGTTGGAGCTTCGATTGTGGTAACCAACATTTGTTATCTTATATATGTACTCAATTTGATAAGTTTTATGAACGAAGATTCAAAAGTGTTTATACATAAAATTCTGGTAGTATCGTCAGACAGAAGTCGATGTAGAGTCCCCTTGCAACTTGCGACTCGAATGCACAAAGCCTTGATACCACTCCAAATCCAAGAGTCCCTTCTCAAATGTACATCGGATTTTCCTATTTGCACAATTGACACTATTCTTAACAATTGGATTACTTTACAACTGCTGAATTACTGGTGAAAGCTTTTTTAGTAGTGCGTTTCGCATAAGGTTTATTTCGGGATTTAACAGATACTCCCGCAAAGCAAAAGTGCATGTGCGTGCACTACTTTTATTTTGTCATTACGCGTTTATGATTATACTCTGATTATTCTGTTGTGTATTATGTATGTTTACTTTCCACTTTTCACCAATTCGCCGCTTCTCTAATAAACAGATGCGATAATTAAAAGTTTCTACGATAATCTTAAAGGCTTGGAAAATATAGGTAGTAAACGCAGATTTTATTATGGCCGCACTCAAAGATTCCTTTATGCCCTCAACAACTCAACAACAGTGTAGTAAAGAAAAATAATCATTTCTAAAATTAATTACTACGCTGCACTTGAAGGTACACACTACACACATAAATTCACGTCTCTACTTCAATTTCGAAACTTTGACCGTTCATCAAAAATATTAAACTAAGGTAGAATTTAAAATACAATATATGTAAGATCACATGAATTGAGTAATGTACTGGGATAATAATATGCATAAATATAGGTAAATATAAACGTAAAAGAATGTGGATTATTCCCGAGAATTATAAAATTGTAGATTATTCATTATTCTATTATTAATTATTATTCATGAGAGAAATGAGGCATTGGACTCGAACCGTTATTACATCGAATTTGGCGTCTGTGGTTCCATATCTCACAAAATCTTTCTTGAGAAGCTTGACGGAATGGCACAACGGATCCTCCTCCAATTTACGAAACGAGTCCAAAACGTCGACGCCGTGACACTGAAAGTTTGAGAACATCGCTAGAAAGTTAATCAATCATTTAAAAGTTTTGGCACGATTAGATATACCTTTGACTTGAAAGCCGAATCTAGAGGACCAATGAGAATTTTGCATGTGTACTTCTCAGCATCTCGTTGAGATCCAAAGTAAAGAACTGAAATAACAACGTAATTTTCCTCCATCCACAGTTTCATGATGAACCACTTGCCAAATCTTTGAAAAGTTGTAATCGTCCATTCCATGTAATCATCTGATTCATATACTGTGTAACCACTTGATATGTAATACAATGCAAAATTGAAGCAAGATTTTGTTTTTGTTACAAAAAATATGTTTATTGTACCTTCGTTAGCTTCCTCCGCGGAGAAAGTAATCTTCGAAACATCTCTGGATCCAGATCTATGCTCGTTTTGTAAATGTTGAATGAATTTTCCGTATGGGATGGGTCTGCCGTAACAAGGCTTGTGTTCCTCGTCCTTGCAAATGACTGGCCTGAAATGATGAAATTGTAATTGTAATTAAACATTCCGACCAGTATTTCAGTATTAAATAACTCTGAATTATTATTTAAATTACCTGAAAGTGCACATCTTCGAATGGTTTCTCAAATCTGCGCATATCATTCTAACATCACAACCGTCTGATCTGTTTCCACAACGTTCTTCAACTTGACTCAACATGGCTTCCAGTGAATAATTCCTTTTATTTGTCATTCCACGTCTGCACAATGGGCACTTAGTATTGTTCGGCTTGCAATCAGAACACATACTGTGACCATTGACACACTGGTAAATTGGGACTCCAAACGTACACATGCAAATTGGACATTCCAACTCTCTCATCAAATTCGGAACGGACCGAATATTAAACCTCCCTTCATCCACTTCATCGTCACTATATAACAAAAGTATCGCCAAAGTCATAAAAGTTTGCATGGACACACAACTGACACTTGACATCAAAAATGACACAAAATATACTAAACCACCCCAAAGAAATTCTGAAAAACTCACCGAGCAACGCCATTACTGCTCCGAGACATCATCCTTCTACACTTGTGCTTTAGTGAGCGACTGCGACTAATTAAATGGGACACTGTAATTAAAAGACTTGAATTTATGTCATCTAAATTCAGTGATCAGCAGCTCATATTAGCTCATATCATATAGAACTACGCACCAGCAGGTTTATCCCATTAAAGACTAAATATTTTCGGTCACGCTTATATCTTTCTTTATTGCTTAAATGATATTGTGGTAGTGCGACACAAAATCAAAAAATATAATGATTTTTTTCATGGAAATTACTCACCGGTTGTTTCGATTTTCCAACATAATTGCATCCAAATACTGCGCATACTATAACATTAATTGTGGTAGTAATGAAACTTATGATCTGTAGCAAGAAAGGTATTTAATTGAATATAAATTTCTTTGCAAATTATCACACACAGAACAAGGATAATCATCAAACTGATTTAAAATGACAAGCGGACATGTATTAATCAATCGCAACTCTATTTAAGTCGCGACTCAGGACTTTTAATGAATAATGCCTGATTATTGGATGTGCTGTGTTCGATAAAGCTTGTCCGATACATACTGTCGTACAATTTTTGATAAACACGAACAAATGCACTAAACTGCTTCTTGTTCACCTTTACCACAGCATAATAATGTCTATAAACAAGAAAAAGCTTCAAATTCCTAAAATAACTACCGCAAACGCACCGCTTTAAGAACATTAAGTAAGAATGTAAGAAGCAGTTTTACAAATGGAAATGTCAGTAAGTTGTAAGAAAATAATTAACTTGGATTGGGTAGGGAAAAGCTGGAAACCCGAACAAAACGCTTTATTTGAGAAGAAGTCGTGGAGACAAAAAACAACCTGTCCTTGTATTTTTGGATGCATCATTCTTTCGTTTTCTCCTTTAATGGTTAGCCCTTGGAAACTTAATTTTAACTTGGAACAAACTAAACTTTCCGAAAGCGATTACATTTGACATGGAATACGTAATCCGTCCCAGAGTCCCAGCACGGCACGGTCATTTGCATATTTGCATCCCTCTTGCCCATCACATCACATGTATACGTCTCAGCTTGCCCCATACTTTACAAATGGAAATGTGTATGAATTTTTTGGATGTTTTCTGCAAGGAAAGTGTACTGCGAAAATGCTTCCCTTGCAGAATCATCTTTCCATGGCTGACCCATAAAACCCCATAAGGCTTTCCTTTTTTCGATTTTACATACGAACAAACCGTCTTTATTTTAGCTCAAACACACAGACTTTTTATTTTAACATCATCTTGCATTGCTACGAGGACGTTAAATTATAGAATTTAATAATTCATTGGAATGAGTTGACCAAAATATTGAATTGACATCAATTGCATTGTGAAGTCTAGTATCAACTGATTTATGCTGAACCAATGCGAAGTTGAATGGAAATCTCAAAGTGCCCCAGGAACGTGCAAGCCCAATCAATGTCCAATGTCCCAAAAGTAAGTGTCGTTATCTCGTTATTTGAGCCAAAAACCTGCTAAATCCGTTGTAATAAAGGTTTTGTGGAACTCAATATAATTTAACGTGGCTGTTTTGATATATTCATAAAAAATTTTATTGCTTGAAACAACAAGTATATTAACTGATCGTATGATCGTATCATGTGCGTAAACACCGCATTGATAATTTAACTCACAATAAAAGCTGTTTAGATTGCAGAATCTGAATAACATTTATGAATATAGGAAATACTATAAAGTCTTTCACGTAGCTGATACATAATTAAATTATTATTGACATCATGACAATCATGAGTCGTCTAAATGTGTTTCCGACAGAAATTATAATGAAATTAGGATTTGCCCATGGATAATTTTTATTGGTGCAAAGAGGATCATTTAAATAATCGTTAATTTACTCTCGCTCATGAATTTACAACTTGACCGAATCACCGAATGCCACAAATAGAGGCTTTCGTACGTTTGTGCATTCCTTTTTCATTTGAACGTTGTATTGGAAAGATCACTCCAAAAGTCAGGCTTTGCAAAATGATTCGGGCAACAATTTCCGTTCTTGCTATTGTGTTGGCTGTCAATGGATTGACGCTCGTTCCGCCGAACAAAGACGGTTCACCAGATGGTACGTCAATTAACACAATATTCAACTATCGGTTTTGCAGAAGAACAACTCACTTTACCAGTTGAAAATTCATGCAATTTCAACGTGCTATTAATCATTGCAGCTTGCGCCGACATGGTATGCGAATGGGACCAAGTTTGCGAATTGAAAACTGTGCAATGTATTCGAGCTCCTTGTCCAGCAATTCCCACGTGCGTGACCCCGGAATACCCGACTTGTGCTTCCACTCTTTGTGAGCCTGGAACGGTTTGTCAAATGCAAGATGTTCAATGTTTCCGGGCTCCGTGTCCACCGCTTCCAGTTTGCATCCCGGAACCCGAATATCCCAACTGCGATGGTGTAGAATGTGAGCAAGGTTACGTTTGCGAAATGCAACAGGTCATTTGTAAACGGGAACCTTGTCCACCACATCCAGCCTGTGTTCCTAAAAAGTGTTAAAGACGAAACATGATTCTAATTCTAATTCATCAATCTTTAAATTAATGTCTTAATTCAAAATTGTAGCTTAGAAATGTAAAAATAAAAATCATTTTTGATGACGCATAGCAAATAAAGCGTTATGTTATGCGTACTTAAATCATAAAAAATGAGATGTTCAAGCCGTCAAGCCTCTCAAAATCCATTTCCATCTCGTCATAGCCAAAACCGAAAGTCAAAGCCAGCCAAAGCCAATGCATGTGACTTTTTGTTTATCTTTGCGTTTTCAAGGCAAGGTGCAAGGTCATTTTTAATCGACAACTCATGATAGCCGGATTGTGCATAGCTTTTTTTGCACAGAAAGATGTGAATGTATGAAGGATGAATTCGTCGTATACATGCAAAACATATTCTTTGTTACATCAGTATTCATGTGTTAAACTGTCACGTATAATCTTGTTATGTGGCCAAACGCAAAAGCGAACTAAAGAGAGTAGAAGTTTTGGTTTCCTCCTAAGGTTTTCTTGAACTTAAATTCATTTCTAAGCGAAAGCATTATTCATTTCTAATATACACGAAAAGTTTTGGAAACATGATTTTACAACTTATTTTGCTAGCTTTATTCGTGTACTTCATTTTTAAGTTTGCTACAAGTAAATCTGGGAAAAATGAACCTCCCGGTAAGCAAAACTGATATTTACATGTCTATAAAACTTTAAAAATCAATTCTTTATTTTGATGGGATCACGTTTGTAAAACGATAGAACCTTTCGGATTGCCGTTTGTGGGTCATATTCCATTTGTCGGGACGGAACCACCAGCCACTGTCATGAAATGGTGTGCGCAATTGGGAAAAATTTTCAAAGTCCGGCTTGTCATATTCGAGTAAGACATTCTTTAAAATAAATGTTTAAATCGACCCGACTCGAGGGTTTGTACTAAGTAAGCAATATTTTAAAACAGTGAGGTTTTCCTCAATGACCATAAAATGATCCGGGAAACGTTCAATGAACAAGTTGCATCCGGACGTCCTAAGTTGAAGTTTTTCGAACAGATTGTAGGAGGACGATATGGTGCGTTTTTCTTGAACATCACATCAATTGTTAAAAAGTTATGCAATTTCAACGTTTGTGGTGTTTTTTTAAAATTAGGGATATTATTCAACGACGGCCCAAGCTGGGCGGAACAGCGTCGGTTCACTCTGCGTCACATGAGAGATTTCGGGTTTGGAACTAGAACAATGGAAAATCTCATAAATGAAGAAGTAAAGGATATGTTGGAGGGGTTCCGAAAAGAAGCTGGAAATCCGATTTCAGTGCAAAGGAGGTTCAACATTGCAGTCATGAATTCCCTTTGGGTCATAATCACAGGTCACAGGTATTCTCACGATGACCCAGAATTGACTGACAGAATGGAACGAATGGAAGAATCCTTTAATCTAGTGACACAAGGTGTTCTGGCTATTTTATTCCCATGGGTTGCAAAACACATTTTCCCTAAACTATCAGGATGGGGTGCATTTGAGCAAATCATGTCCGAGTGCAATGATTATTTCCAAAGACTCATTGACGAACATAAACGAACACTTGACCCTGAAGGTCAACCACGCGACTTTATAGATGCATACCTTCAAGAAATCCAAAAGACGACAGATCCAAGTTCATCCTTCCACAAATCCGTCGGGGAGAAGAACCTGATTGCCGTCATAAGCGACCTTTTCATGGGTGGGTCAAGTACAACAAGCCTCACTTTAAACTGGGCCACGTTATTCTTGTCCCAAAACATGGCAGCTCAAGAGAAACTACAATCCGAAATTGAAAAGGTTGTCGGGTCAGGTCGACTTCCCTCTTTGAACGATCGGGTCAACATGCCATACACTGAAGCACTTATTCACGAAATCTTGAGGAAATCATCAATCCTCCCGTTCTCACCCGGTCACAGTGCCCTCAGTGACATGAAAATTGGTGGTTACGATATCCCCAAAGGATCAGTCCTCGTCGGTGCATTTCGAAGTGTCCATCACTCCAAAGAAGCTTACGGAGATCCGGACAATTTCAGACCGGAACGCTTTTTGAATGAAGATGGTCATTTCATTCGTAAAACGGAAGCATTCTTCCCGTTTTCTGCCGGGAAACGGGCATGTCCTGGTGAAACTTTGGCTAGGGATGAATTGTTCCTTTTCCTAACTTGTTTATTACAAAGATTCAAAATTGTACCAGATCCGTCTGAGAAAAACGTGAGAACTGATCCCAAATGGTCAGCCATTTCTACACCTCATCCTTATAAAGTTATAATGACAGAACGGTTTTAATTGGAATGATGATTGGGTTGTGTAATTAATGGAACACAGTTTTGACTTTGACATGAATAACGTCACAATTTCAAACCAAACAACAAACAATGCAAAAATGTCAATCTAACCTTTCTAATTGTAATAATTACTGTATTGTTAAAAACTAAATCACAATTAAAGAAAACTTACCAAAAATAACAATAAAAATCTCAAAAAGCTGAATATTTTGCATGCATAAAACAAAGCGAAAGGCAGGGCTTCGTTCGTTCGTTCGCTTTACCAAACGGCGCCAGGTTCATTTCTGTTCGGCCGCTGGTTGCAGCCTGACCATGTGTTTTTTGTCTTGTCGATTATTTTATTTTTAAATCTAAACAAATATTGAAATTGTACAACAATGAATCGAAAATGGTCCTCTGGTCGTGTTATTAAATTACTTTATCAAAAATCCGGGTTTACCTCACGTCTATGTTCCGTCGTCTTCTATCGTCCCGAAAAAACATGACCGGTCACTTGCATTCGTTAATGCTGGGATGAATCAGGTGATTATTGTTGAGTATTTTTAAACAATTTAGAAATATCGTTTAATTGTTTAAAAAATGCATGTATTTTTACTGTTATTTTCATTCGTTTGGAATTTGGGATATTTCAGTTCAAGGATGTAATTCTTGGATATGGTCGACCAGTGAATCCTCCAAGAGCAACGAATACTCAGAAATGTATTCGAATTAATGATCTCAGTTTAGTTGGACGAGACACATTTCATCATTCGTTTTTTGAAATGATGGGAAATTGGTCTTTTGCGGATTATTTCAAGGTAACATGAATTTTTATTTCAATGAGTAGCAATAAATTACGTAAATAATATATTACGCACGTAAAATATTTTTTACTGTTCTGATTACAGAAAGAATGTATTAGTATGGCATTGGATTTATTAACTAACACTACAACTGGATACGGAATTGACCCGAACCGACTTTACGTCACGTATTTTGCGGGATCAGCTGATGTCCCAATGGATGTTGAGACGAAGGAGATCTGGAAACAAATGGGGTTTGCAACGATTGTTTCATTCATGCAAAAATTCATACTAGAGGTAATTTAGATTTTAATTATTGTATTTTTCAAACCAGGATTCCAGAAGATCGTATCCTTCCATTTGAAAAGGAGAATTTCTGGTCAATGGGTCAATGCGGACCTTGCGGACCTTCAACTGAAATACACTATGATCATCGAGGCGTACTTGATCCTAGTTTAGTTAACAAAGATGATGGAAGTGTGGTTGAAGTTTGGAATCTAGTTTTTATGCAGTACAACAGGTGACATTTAAAAATATCAAAGTCCTGTCAGTATGTTTTGATTCCAATTTGTATTGAAAAATGCTCTTTTAAATATCAGAATGAACACTGGGTCACTGGAAAGATTACCACTAAGTCACGTTGTGGACACTGGTGCTGGATTAGAACGACTCACAGCCGTTTTGAATGGAAAAATGTCAAATTACGATACTGATTTGTTCATGCCTATTTTTGAAGCTATAGAGAAGGTAAATAAATTATAGCTCTAACTGGATTACGTTGCACCCCAAAAATACAAGTCGTTAGAATGTTAGACAACTTTTGATTGTATTCTTGATTTCAGCTATCAAAAACTGAGGGGTACAAAGGTAATTTTAGCTGTGAACGTGACACAAGCTACAGAGTTGTTAGTGACCACATACGAGCTATTACTGTTGCATTGTCGGATGGAATTTTACCCCAGCAAAAGTGAGTGTTTTGTTTGCATGTTTAACTTTGAGTGATCGGTCGGATAAAACAGTGAGCTATGGTTGAAACGTGTTTTCGTTTTCGATATTAATTTCAGTCATAAAATTCGCCGGTTGGTCCATCGAATGTTGTCTCATACTCAAAAAGACTTCCTTAAGGGCATCAATTCTAAAGGAGATGACAAATCCTTCGAACATGACAGTCGTGTGATGTCAGCATTCGTGAAGGAGCTTGTAAACTGTGTGGTTAGTATTCTTGGTCCCGTGTTTCCAGAAATGGAGCGAATGAAGAATCAAACTGCAATCATCCTTAGTGCAGAGGTCTTAAAATTTCTGGAATTTCAAAGAACATGGAAACAAAGTCGAAGAGAACATGGGTATTTACCTGAAACGTTGCTTGATGAGTTCCCGGCACTGTCAAAGATAACAGAGTCGGATATTGATATCGTCAAAGGAAATCAGAAAGTGGATGGAAGTATTGCTTTCAAGTGGTAAGTGTTCGTTTATATATAAACTCAATTGAAAACATTTTCTAAGGTCAAGACATTGTCTTTTAATTTTAATAAATTCATAATTTTTAATCAGGTACGAAAGTCACGGAGTAAGCATGGATGCATTGGAGGAACTTTGTTCCAGTCTCAACTTGTCGTTGGATAAGGAAGGTCTTCGGAGTGAGTTTGAGTCGAACAAGTCAGCAATGAGAGAACAAGTGGACAAGGATTTATTGTTTGTTAACGATCCCATCAGTAGTGACGACGCAGCGACTTCCAGCAGAGCTTTCAAACAGAAAATTGAGACTTTCTTGTACAAACACAATCCTAATGAAGCCGGCGGCATTTTCCAGGCGGATTTGAACATAAGTGACAACAAAGAAGAAGCGCGTATCGTTTGGATGTTTGATGACAATGGAAATTCCGTGAACACGGTCAAGTCGAACTCATTTGTTTGGGTTGTGTTCGCCAAGACACCGTTCATTCCTGGCGGAGATTTCTGGCAATGTGACCTTGGAGAAATTGTTTTTGACACTGGGTGTAAAGGCCAAGTAACCGACGTCACGTTGCTACCTTCGGGATGGATTTTACACAGAGTGCAATTTAGTGAAGATGTTGCTGAAAATACCCGTTTACATCTCAAGTCGTTCAGAATACA
The DNA here is from genome assembly GCA_019776145.1 of Harlomillsia oculata. Classification (NCBI taxonomy): domain Eukaryota; kingdom Metazoa; phylum Arthropoda; class Collembola; order Entomobryomorpha; family Oncopoduridae; genus Harlomillsia; species Harlomillsia oculata. Next base: position 11,790 of record JABASF010000601.1, read on the forward strand.
AAATGAGCGGAGATTTGGTCGGAAGACGAGTTCAGAAGCAATAATGCATTTGCGAGCCTGGCTTACGAACCATTTTAAAGTTGCTCGATTCGATAATGACAACATTTTATCAGACCGAGTCGAAAGCGAATTGACCATTCTTGAACATGCCCAAAGCTCTGCTAACATGAACGAAATCATTCAAAACATGCAGCGCGACCTTCAAAGGAACGGAATTCCTATTGTAGTCACTAAATTTCATAAACGACAAGGTTCCTATTTCATCGAATGTGCCACTGGATTGGCAGCTGAAAAAGCCTCTCGACATGGCAAAGTTGTCGAAGACTTTATCAATGGACTTCCTAAAGATAAAACTCAAATGTCTTCTAAAGGCCTTCAGGACGCTTTGAAAACTCTTAACAATTTCAAAGAACTTGAGAATCCAATTCCGTTTTTAGTCTCCTCATCCGTAGACAACACTTTAGCTGAATTTGAAAAGAATTCCAACAAGATTGATCTATCCAACGAAATGGAAATTATGGCAAAGGATATCCAAATCCAGCTGGACTCTGACCCACACTATGTTTTGAAACTTTTCAACTCTGACTTTCAATTTTCCTCTCTCAAGAAACTAACCCGAGTGGTAGAAAAAATGAACAAACCAGTTTTCATTCTCGTCAAATCATCTGATAATACCATTCAAGGGCGTTGTGTCGTGCCTGAAGGATCGAAATTTTCTGCTAGTGAATGGGTGGATGTTTTCGTGCATGATGTTTTCCAAGGATCTTCGAACAAATTCGAATTGGCTGGTGCACCGAAAGGACAAAATCCTGAATTCACCATTTTACTTAAAAAAGTCAAGATGACTCCGATTCAGGCTAAAGCCCTGGAACAAGGTGTGGAAAAGGCTAATCTATTCGCTCAAGAAAAGACGTGGTTGAAACAAGCAAAAATTGAAACTTATTGAAGACTGTTTAACTGTTTTAGAATTTTGAGCATTCTTGTTATAGTTGAATTGGTTTATGTGCATTTAAATAAAAACGTGTTCATATGACATTACGGTCACGGTACATCGGTTGCGGAATTCTTATTCATTTTTTTGGACACGCGTTCGGATGCCTTAACTTTTATGCCATTTTAGAAATTGTGGTCTATAATATGACGTCTATTAAATTGTAATTCATTCTGATTTAGGTTTCCTTCAAACAAAAATAAAACCGTACATCAGGCGTACTCCAGAGATTGATGTTGACGGACCGTTGCGTTTATCGCTTACGTTTATGATAGTGAAACTAGAGCAGTGCTTTTTGTAACTAGCATTAAACGTGCAAATGTAAACAATACCAAGTGCTATTGTTATGCTATATATTAACGTTCTATTGTCTCAAGGCGCCCCAATGACAGCAAGAATTGATGGGCTTGGGTGATGCGCCTTGAGGTGAATCAATGTCGGTGACACGTTCCTTGGATACAGCAATGGGATTTCAGAACAATAATACGATAACTGGTACATGATATTCTATGAGCATTTTGAAATCAGTTAAGGTTAATATTTGTCTATGTTTACATTTGCAGTAACAAATTCTCCATTAACATGAGTTGGTGTTTCGGAAGTCCTGTGCCTGTGAAACCAGTTAAACGGCGAAAACTTGATTCGGACCATTTCAGATCTGAAAACAACGTCGTTTACAAGATGCTCAATGAGTTTTCTCATGCTTGCTCCCGGGTACAAACACGAGCACGATTAGTCAGTGTCACTGAAATTCTATTTGAATTTCAAACAGCATAACAATTAACAATACTAATGAATCAATCTTGTACGCGAATGTTTTTAGAAAGTATTCAGCGCATGGGGAGATCGAAATCATACATTTTCACCTTTGGGTGCGAGCATGGCTGCGTCCATGCTCCTTCCCGCAGCCAACGGGAACACCGTCGATGAACTTCGTCAAGTGCTCCGATTAAGGAACACGGACAGCGTCTATTCAATTCTCAATGAGATGAAGACTGTCGACACCAAGGTTCAATCTCATCATAATTGAATAGTATTTCAAATCGGAAACTATTTGCATACTTTGATTCATTATGGTATTTTACTGCATAGGGAGCCAATGTTGTGGAAATGAACACCAAGATGTTCGTTTCTAGAAATGTTGAAATCAAAAACAGTTTTCGATGGGACATTTCAGACAATTTGGCAGTAGATTTACAAAGGCTGGATTTTCAAGACACGGTTTTGACAGCCAGGATCATTAACGACTGGGCCAAGTCAGTGACTAAGAGGAAAATTAAAAGAATCGTTCTACCCGGTAAGACAATATTATGTTTCATGTAATCCAATTACAACATTAAATGGAAGCATTGCTAGTTGCTTATGTTTGTTTTGTAGATGCTTTAAATGAGAACATTCGACTTCTTGTGGTCAATACTGTTTGCTTAAAAACTGACTGGAAGTACAAGTTTTGTGCAGAACAGACGTACACGGGAACATTTTATGCGCAGGGTGTAAACGAGATTACGAAAAATAAAATGGCAAAGACGATGACAATTTCATTCAAAAACTTTGGAGACGAAGACGAATCGTTTCCAGCTACTGTTGCTTGTCTACCATTTGCGGTGAGCTCCAGTTTCAAGTGTGTCAACAAATATTTTAAGTTTCATTCATGCATTAAGTTTGTAATTTCATTCAGAATGATAAACATTTCATGGTCATCATTCTTCCGAATGAAAGGACTGGTTTGAAGGATGTAAAAGACAAACTCGGAACTGAAGGATTAACCTTTGCAGACATTTTCGAAAAAGTCAACAACACGGAGCCAAGGGAAGTACATGTGAAACTTCCAAAATTCAAATTACATTCGAGGCATTTTTTAAAGAATGCTTTAAGTAATCTAGGCGTTCGGGATGTCTTCTCAGAAGAAAATGCAAATCTGACAGGGATTTCGGAGTCGCCATTGTACGTTGACCGAATCATCCACACGGCACTATTGAAAGTTGTGGAGAACGGTTCCCCGTCTTTTTTTGGTAAACAATGTTCCAATTTCTGAAGCTATGTACATTTTCAAATAATGACGGTTTAAATTGCGGTTACATTCTAAAATAGATTTCCTTCCGATGATCATAGTACCGTTCATGAAGCCTCGAATTCCGCAGTTTGATGTGGACAGACCGTTTATTTCTTACATTTATGATAGTGAAACGAGAGCAGTGCCTTTTGTAACTAGCATATACACATAATTACTGATTGTTTATTGATTCTAACGCTTTGAAGTGAATTAAAAATGGATTAATAACTCTCCAAACCACCAACATTCCGCTTGTGTTTTTATGTAAATTGTTTCAAGTCTCCCCAAAAGGCCAAAGACATCATGAGTAAATAATGTATAACAATCATGACGTCATATCGGGATACGACACGGTCTCTGACTCTAAATAATGCTTACAATAAATTCAAATCCTCGAACGGTTCGTACTAAAATAAAATGCGATATTGCGAATGTGTCTTTGGTTGTTGAAACTGATTGACATTGCCCCGATTGTCACGTTTCTCCGCTTCTCTCATAAAGACACATGAAAGACATTTCACATGACAACTTTGTAAAAATGTGATGATTAATGTTACTAGCTTTTCCTCAGTATACAGTATTTCTTTGAGACAATAGAAAAGCTCATTGTGAGCACGTTTTAATATTTTATTTTGAAGATCAGTTTACAAAATCAATATGGACGGTGGAAAGGAAGAAGCAGATTCTCCAACATCCTCTGATGTGCTGGAAAACATTTTCTCGTGAGTTTTTTCCTTATTACAATTTTATCAACAATAGACAATAATATAATCGGTTCGTTTTTTTTTGCAATAATGCAATTTCGTGTACTCTGTACTCTTAGGTACATTGATAACCATAAATCGCAGTTCATTGAAGATTTGCGAACCGTTGTGAGCATTCGCTCAATCTCATCTTGGCCACACGCTCGCGCTGAAACCGTAAGAATGATTCAATGGACTGGAGAAAAGCTGAAACAGCTTGGAGGAACGGTTCAGGTTACAAAAACTGGAATGCAAGGTGACCTGGAACTTCCTCCAGTTCTCATGGCTTCTTTTGGTGACACGAGTAATCCGGGGAAGAAAACCCTGTTGATTTATGCTCATTTGGATGTGCAACCTGCCAAAAAAGAGGATGGTTGGACTTCGGATCCATTCTTGCTCGTGGAATGGGAAGGTCAACTGTACGGTCGTGGGGCGACGGATGACAAAGGCCCACTTTTGGGTTGGTTGCATGCGGTTGAAGCTTTCATCAAGTGTCATGTTGAACTTCCTATTAACATCAAGGTTTGTGTGATGCATGTAAAGTTGTCATGATGTCAAGTGCAAATTGAGGTTCACTAATTGAACTGGATTGTATAGTTTGTCCTTTCCTCGATGGAAGAAAGTGGTACGGAGAGCGTGATGGCGCTTTTGCGTAGTCAGAAGGAAGGATTTCTCTCCAATATTGATGGGATTTGCATCTCCGACAACTACTGGTTACAAGGGACGCCGTGCTTGACCCAAGGGTTCAGAGGTCTTTCGTATTTTTTCATCGAGATTGAAATGGGAGATAAGGATTTGCATTCCGGTGTCTTTGGTGGGGTTGTGTAAGCGTTTTTTAAAAATAATGCTCCTATAATATGATTTTTTCCCCAGAGTTCGAGCACGATTCAGGCTTTTTTTCGTTTGTAGGTATGAGTGCATGAATGATATGGTGTACTTGCTGAATACTCTTGTATCCGATGATCATTCTGCAGTCATGGCCATTCCTGGACTCATGGACACTGTTCAACGGGCAACTGACGATGAGCTACAGCACCTCAACTCCTTGCCCTTTGATCCAGACATGTTTGAAAAAGACACAGGAGCGCATTTGAAACAGTCCGGAGACAAAGTGCAAACTCTCCTTCGTCGTTGGAGACTTCCTTCCCTGTCCATTCATGGGATTCAGGGTGACTTTTGTACTCCTGGAGCTAAAACAATCATTCCAAGAAAGCTCATTGGAAAATTCTCCATTCGCACTGTCCCGAATATGGACACTGACGCGGTGGACAAATGCGTGATGGACTATGTCCAAAGCAAGTGGACTGAAAGAAAATCCCCTAATTCCATGAAGGTTTGTTTAATTCCTCCTGTCATGTATCTTTTCCTGTCGGTTTTTCGGTTGAACTCTGACCTCGGTTGTTTTCATCATAGATATACCCGGCTATGCGTTCTATGCCGTTTTGGGAAGCCGACACTCAAAGTCATTTCTTCAAATCCGCTGAACTTGCCATGACACGCGTGTATGGCAAACAACCATTGTTGGTTCGTGAAGGAGGGACAATCCCGATTGTTGTGAAGCTTGAGGTTTGACCTTTCCATCGTTTTTATTTCTGCCCATTAATCTGAAATCTTGAAATCCAAAATCTTAAAATCTGAGTTCAATTTACAGGAAATTATTGGAAAGAAGTTTGTGTTGCTTCCACTTGGCAGAAACAAAAATGGGGTTCATTCCCATAATGAAAGTTTGGATATTAAGGATTTTCTTGACGGGGTGAGACAATAGAAAACGTCACATCAAGGAAATTAATATCGTTGTACAAAATTTTAATTGGTTTCAAAATTGTAATACTGCATCGTTTTAATTTTCCAGACGAAAGTGATGGCAGCTTACTTTGAACAACTTGGACGTTCGTCATAAAAATACGTTTAACAATAAATCTCGGATCTTGTACTTTTGTAGACTAACTCAAAGACTTTTTCGACCATTATATTTTGTCAAAATCCTTGCAACACTTAAAATAAAAATTTCAAAATAGATTTGGAATTGCATCATTTGTTTACTTTAATACTACGCCACGCGTGATTCGCTGGGGCGCGAGCGTAAAATTCTGTTGTGATTTTTGAGATTGGAAAAAATGTGTTCACTTGATTTTACTTTTTGTTGTGTCATTTGAACGCGAAATGTATTAAAAATTGGTAATTTGTGTTTATGAAATTCATTATTTTGACTGGCATGTATTTGAAGACATTTTATTCGTGTGTTTACTTGTTTACGATTTGGATTTTTTGAGGGGGTTTTAGGTTCCACAGCTGATTCCGGTTAAAATGCACGTCGGATTGGGTTTGACTCAACTGAGAAATAGGAAAGGAAAATCCTCGAAGAATGTCACTACTCTTTGTATTTATATTATTGACCTTCTGACCTCCAAGGGCCACCGTGTCAGATATGGATTACGATTGTTAGTGTTCACTATTGGATTTGCCATTATTCGAACAAGGAAGATTCAAAAGATGACTTATAAAATTCGGATTGTTCCTGACGAATTTATCAATAAGATTACGCTTGCGAAGGATAGTGAAGTCACAGCTGATTTGCCGTCATTTTATGATCCTGGACGAATTCTTGCACTGAGAAAAACAAAATGCACAAAGGATTTCAAGATTTTTGAAAAGTTTCAATGGGTCAGTTTGAATTTGGATTCCAAGACAGCTGGTTCGCCTGATTTTACATGTCAAGTTGTGGAATTTGACGATGACATTGGCGGTTTTGAGAATTCTAATGTTGTCGACGGTTTCGTGACTTCTACTGCAATGCATAATTTGCTCAAGAGAAATTCGGTGCGTTGCGACAACTTTGACGTCGGCGACGTTTTGTGTCGCATTGTTCCGCTTCTAGTCAAAACTAGTCCTTCACTGGAAAAGTTTGTTTTCAAACCCGAAATCGCAGCAAGTGTCAAGTTACGTCGAATCACATCTGGATATGACAATATTGGTGACAGCAGCATAGTAAAGAAGTGGTTTTTGACTGGTTCCCGTGTGTTTTCGATTGGTGACGTAATCATCATTCCAACATCAAAGAAAGGTGGTGGAACATGTGATCATTTCATTGTTGATGTGGTTGAAAGTGGCGTTAATAAGAAGGAAACTCGGCAAACGGAAGAAATGTTGTTCAAGACTTGTCCAGAATCAACTACAATTTATTCCGGGAACGAAGTTAACGAATACCGTCCTTCACGAGCATGTTTGTATACTTCGAACAATGAGATCATTTCTATTGTTCCACCGAATTTAAAAGACCACGTGAACAAGTTGGTTGACATTTGGAAGACAGGAATCAAAGTTCACTTGCCACGAGATCATACTGGACATGTTGGTGATTCGCCAACTCCTGGAATTTTAATGTATGGCCCAGTGGGGACTGGGAAATTTACGGTTTGTAAATCAACTGCGAATATTCTCGGAGTCAATTTTGTGATTGTCAACTGTGTCAACCTTGTCGGAGACACAAGCGCTTACACCGAAGGGAAACTGAAGGCGTTGTGTCACAAAATCATCAAATCTAGACCTTGTATTGTGTTGTTGAAAAACGTCCACGTGAGTGCATCGCGATTTAATGATGTATATAATTATAATTCTGTATCATGGTATAGTATAAAAGTTTCACCTATAGTTACAATGGCATTTTTTCTTTAAATAGCTCATTGGACGGGATAAAGAAGGTCACGAAGATAAACGGGTTATTTTTGCATTGCAAGAACTTGTTTCAGATTTAGAGAAGGGCAACCGAAACCCTGTAAATATTTCCGACAGTTCAAAATCCTCTATTTCTCTTCCTATGCTACTACTGGGAACCACGAGTGAACCGGACAAAGTTTCTCCAGCTCTAAGAAACATTCTCCTCCAGAGAATAAATATGAACAATTCTGTCCCGATTGAAAACATTGCTGCAACAATTTTGTGGTTTATGAAAATGGCAAATGTCGGGCTGAGCGATGACTTCAATCTAAATGCGTGGGTCGACGACAATATCACAGGAAAACGATTGTTACACGGTGACATTAGAGCAGTCGTCGCTATCGCCACTAGACTAAGTTGCGAATGTCACTTCAATGCCAACACAGATGGACCCGTTATCACTGACTATATCAAAGCGACTTTATCGAAGAAACATTTTCAAAAAGCTTTGGGTGAGTTTGAGCAGCCGAATTAATTTATGACTTGATTTTTGACATTTCAGTAAATTCATTCTATGTTTGATGTCCAGATAACGTAACTGAAGCTTTGAAAGCGTCAGTAATAGGATCGTCAGTTGACATCCCTCGTGTCAGTTGGGACGACGTCGGTGGGCTGGCCACTGTGAAAACAGAGCTTATTAATTCAATTCAGCTTCCACTCCGTTTTCAACACTTATTTGCGTCCAGATTGAAACGTTCTGGAATTTTACTGTATGGACCTCCTGGAACTGGAAAAACGTTAATTGCCAAAGCTGTGGCGAGCGAATTCAAACTCAATTTCTTAAGTGTCAAAGGACCAGAGTTGCTGAACATGTACGTAGGGCAGAGTGAGCAGAATGTGAGAGACGGTAAGGTCAAAATCATTTGAATTTGAAATGGATAGCGATCCTTCATTGGTCCACAGTAATCTAGTTTCTGTTACTTTTATACCGTCTGCAGTGTTCGAAAGGGCTCGGAGCAGTGCTCCTTGCATCTTGTTTTTTGATGAATTTGATTCCTTGGCCCCAAATCGTGGTAAATCTGGAGACTCTGGTGGAGTTATGGATAGGTCAGTTAGTGCAACCTTTGTTACCACCGTACGACATTACTTCCAAGTCCCCAGTACAGTACTTTACTTATCTTTATATTCTGAAGGGTTGTGTCTCAACTCCTGGCAGAAATGGACGGGACGCATTCCAGCCCGAATGTTTTCATCATTGGAGCTACAAATCGACCAGACTTGATTGACTCGGCTTTGCTTCGACCTGGAAGGTCCTAACCTCTTCATGCATTTGCGAATCATTATTAATGACGAAGTTCCTTAAGTTACTTTATTTGTTGACAATAGATTCGATAAATTGTTGTACGTCGGTGTGGAAAGCGACGCTTTCTCCAGACACAAGATTCTAAGTGCTGTGACTCGCAAGTAATCTCAAGTCCTTAATTTTGTCATTCGCACTTTATAAATAAATTCAATTGATTTCTTTATTTATGGTCTTTGTCCAGATTTTCCCTGGGGAAGGATGTCAACCTTGAGGAAATGGCACGCCGTCTCCCAGATGCTATGACAGGAGCTGACATATCCGCATTCTGTAGTGACGCTTATTTGACTGCCGTGGCCAAAGTTATCCAGTCTATTGAAGAAGGTAAAGTGGTTTGCAAAACTTCATGAACTTCTATGGACATAGAGATTATAGTTATAGCAATCGAATTACTTATACAGGAACCAACATCGACACCCCAACAGATAATAACGATGAGAACATCCTAACGGTTAACACAGCAGACTTCGAGTCGGCACTTTCCAGGGTATCCGTCTCACTTTCCCCTGAAGAACAAGGAAGGTACAAAAACATCCGGGCATCTTTGCAACAGCCTTCCAAATCATAGTCCGTTTACCTTTGTTACCATTACATTAACGATAGTTAGTTAAAATGTGCCAAAAATGTAACTAAACGTGATATCCTGTGATTGTAATTTATTCATGAGATAATTTTGAAAAGGTTAAATAAACCAATTTATATATTCCAAAAGGAAAATATTTGTTTTGACCTGGCGTTAGTAGCTTAGAGCATTAAATTTCAGGGGCACATTGAGACTGGACATTAACTTGTTTATAAATTCTCGGTGTTGCATGTTCATACAGCATCGTTCAAAACGAAGTGATTTTCATTTAGTAGCTTAAATAATGGCGCTAAAAATCAACATTTAATTTGAAAATTTTGAACAAACCGAAATCGAGTAACCCGTTTTCGGGTTAGGAAGTGATAATAGAGGCATATGCACAAACACGGCACGGATTGGCTGATTGGCCGTATTGCTGTAGTATGTAAAACCTGTATGCCGAGTCTGCCAACATCATGAAACCGTGTGGTGGCGACACTGTTTACTGTGAATGTAATGGAAAAACGTTTCCCTTCAGTATTTTGTCGTTCTAAAAATATCGGAACAAAGGGTAGTTTGTCCTTGAGGGTGGAAAAGGCATTGAGGGCTGAGCACTTTCACATGAGCCCTTTACTAAGTTTTCTAAGGGAACAAGGGACCCCTCCGTTCAACTTCAAGGTACTTTTCGACTTTTGTGCATCTTTCTGGCATCATTTTGAAGTTATTTTCCATTCAGTTGCTTCACAGCAAAATAACTAAGAATTTTGTTTCATGTGCAGCTGAAAAATTGAATTTGTATAGATTTTTATTCAATTTGAGTATTTAACTTTTGTCCATCCAATGATCCAATCAAAAGGCTTTTACGTCTATTAAATATTTAGCGTATGTTGTCCCCCTCAGAAATCCATTTATTGATTATTTTGATTTACCTACTGCGTGACCCTAAGATTTTAATTTAAAATAAAGAGTGCATTTTCGGTACATTAATAGGATTTTTTTGGAAATATTTTGAAATTATTTAGTTGGATTTTTTGAACGATTTATGGGTTTTTCTTTGCGTACAGGATTTTTAGCATTACCTTATGCGCTGAGGGAAACGGCGGTAAAACCATAAGGATAAACTTAGGCTTCTTGTGTAGGCTGAGGCTGATTGACTCCAGAAGGGAAATTCCATTTTTCCAATAATTTAATTAATTTAACTTTCACAATTAATTTGTTGGTGATTGAGAATTTTCTAAATGGAAACCAGATGACTTGGACAAAGTAAGTTGGGTGTTGTTTTCGTAAATAAGTGGAGTGAAATGTGACGGTTTTGATTTATTTTCTTGTGTGATTTGATGGTGTGAGGATTTTAAAAGTATTTTTTGTTTTGTTTTATTTGTTTTGTTTTATTTGTTTGATTTTTTAGGTCATTTTCATCGTGACCATTCAAAAATCAAACCTTGTCAATACGAAAATATGAGACTTAGTGTCGACGACAATAGTGTCATCATGGAGGATAGATCGCCTTGTAATAATAATAATGACGTCTCCGTCTCGTCGTCGTCACCTGGTCAGGAAGTGAATTTGGATTTTGATACTCCTCTCAAACCTAATGGAAGTCCAAAGAATAATGACGAAAGTAATGGCCCAGTAGTAGTTCCCTTGAATAATGGTTCTTCGTCACCTGAATTGATCCAAGTCGACAGTTCAGATGATGAGAATGAAGACGTCAATGAGTTTTATCATCCCCCTCCTCCTCCTGAACCTGAAAAGGATGACACTGATCAAATGGACGTGGATGAAGTTACAAAGGACAATGATTCGGATACAAACAGTGACCAGCTGGTTATTTGTCTAGATGAAGAAGACGATGACGACTGTGTTGTTGACGAGGAGTGGTCGAACTCAATTATTGTGAGTTATGATTCGTCACTGACCAATTTGATTACCTTTGGTTTGCAATGAAAAGTTTAAAATTATTTTGACTTGTTTTTAAATTTTTCAGATTAAAAGATTACAGACTTATCGAGATGAAATGGCCAAAAATTTAATAAAAGTAACTGACTGTGAAAAACGTAGTAAAGCTACCAGTTCTGCTTCTGTCGTTCAAAATAGTGTTCAAACGTCGAATCCAGTTATTTTGAATTCCCCGTTTCAGATTAATACAAATAGTGCATGTAAGGATTTTTCATTGTTGTACAAGTTACGTTACAACTTCCATTGACATTGATATTGATTGGTATTTTTTTTATTTCTGTGTTTGTCATCATCAGCTGCGCCAATTCTCGTTATGCAACAGCAGAAAGATTCGAATGGGAATGCAACTATAGCTCCTCAACTCTTCTACTGTATAAATCAGCAAGGTCAACTGGTACAGCAACAACCTCCACAACGTCAAATTCTAGCACAACCTCAAGTTTTAAGGACTGCATTACAACCGGGAATACTTGTTAGAGCCCCGGTTCAATCTCAGGTCATAAGACAAGTTGTGAGACAGAGACTGCCACAGCAAATTATCCGATCGGTTCAACCTCAGTATCAGTCAGTTCAACCAACAACTCAACCTACTCAAACTCAAATAGTCCGACCTCTGCAAACTCAAACAGGAATAAGACAAGTGCAAGTGCCAAGGGCGGCAGCAACAGTTGCTCCTTTGGTACCTATCTCAACTGCAAATAGACCAAGACAACCTCAGGTGTATCCGCGACAGTCGCCTAACATGACTCCGGTGGTCATCGCCCCAGGAGACAAGACACCCCCACCAAATATCCTGAATTCCAGTGGGAATTATCGGTCAATTGCACCGAAGACTCATTCGACAGTTGCTCCAGTCACCTCTGCTCCAACAGCTCCAGCAGTGGCTGTTCGTAAATCTGTTCCGACAGCGACAGTTAATCCAGCTAGCGCGCCTGCTGCCAGACCCCAACGGAAATCTAGTTCAGATTCCTCAAATACGTCAAAGAACGACGAAGAATCTAATGCAAGCAGTGAGAACAAAGTGACGTATCCGTCGCTCATGATCTACATTCGACCATGTTTAAGAGAAAAACTGCGTAAAACTGAGGCTGAAGCATCCAGGAAAGAATTAGGTACTTACGTAGACAAAAAGAGGAGATTTTTATGGTTTATGTCATGCCGTATGGTATACTTAGATAGAATTATAAATTACAATACTCATTTTTACAGATCAAAAGGTCAAAGCACGCCTAACGCTAAACCCGGCCAGGTTTACGGAACAGCTTCTCCAGAAATGTTTATTGAAAGTACAACCGAAATGTCCTAATCATCCCGAACAAGCGTACAAGCTTGGAATGTACTCAAATACGACTGAATATCAGCATTCTGGTGGATATGTTTGGGTATGCGAATGCTGTCCCGGAAATGATCTTTCGTTGTTTGTGGGATCTATTTTCGAGTCTAATGTTCATTCACCTGTAGTTCTATTCAAGTTGATTTACCATTGGGCATGTCAGACGTCGGCTCCTAATATGATCCAATGGGTGAAAGTGTCTGGGAATTTCTTAAAAAACTTTTGTACTCTTCTAAGAAGCGCTTGTGTTGCAGCGGTGCACGAAAGATTTCCTCCGTTGGGAGGAAAGAATAAACGTGTCGAAATTGCAATTATCACTTTAAGCTCGGGTTCTCAAGGACAGCAAAAGGTTAAACTTGAAATTCTTGGAGTGTTGGACCCAGCAGAAAAACTTGTTCGATTCAAAATCATTAACTGGCTTGACAATACTGCGCCACAGCCTGGATCTCGTTCTAGTGAAGTTCAATGGCCTCTTACTCATTGGATTAACAAGGAGAGTGATATTGTTGTGGACAACTCTTTATCTGTTGTGAGTATAATTAATCCTTAAACTTCTAATTGTTTTCATGTTGTTACTTTGATTCATTCACTGATGATATACATATTTGGTTCATTATACATAATTAGAAATTCCTGCTAGAGATCGGATTTAAAAAGGTTCACCAAATCAACAATACAGATCCAAGTGCTACACCCAAAGTTAAGCTAATTGAGTACATGACAAATGTGATTCCTCGAATGTTCCATGTAAGATTTACCAAACACCAACATTAAATGAATATTAATACTTTTTATAATTAAATAATCTTTGAATTTTGGGAAATTTAGAATACGTTGAGCTCTCTAAGTTGCGCACTTCTTCAGCAATTCTTGGATGAGTTGAGTTGGAGAGAATACTACGGTCTTTGTCCTGCTGATGCATTTGAAAACATTATGCTCCACCTTGCTGACATTACACAGTGGGATGTTGGAGAAAGTGTGATTCAACATTTAAATAGGATCTCATTGAATCCATTCGGAGATTGGTCCTACACTCGTTATTTGCCTAAAGGAATTGACATGCTTCCTGGAGGAATCACTGGAATGATTGACATAGTGCCTTCACCTGGTTCACTGCGAGTGGGTCCCGTACCCATTGCACCGAAACCGAAACCGATATCTAATACAGTTCCATCTCAGATGAATGGAGTCCTTCCTCAGCAAAAACAAGACGTGACCGTGACCCCCTCAAATAAACGTAAATTACACGATAATGATCTTCGAAGCTATATCAGTTCTCGTCCGAAACCTCTTGTCCTTCAAGAGTATTATTACGCGACCATACCCGGAGAAACGAACGTGTACGGTGTACCTTATCGTTTGAATAATATGAAGGTAATCAGCAATCACACTACTTCTACATGAAAATAGCAATAAATTTGGCAACTTGTAATTTTGAAATTTGGATTTTTAGTGTCCACTTTGTACCAAGACATTGGTTTTGGGTACGGATGTCGTTTCTCACTTGGCGTCGCATGCAGACTCTTTTGGAAGAACTTACAACACCACATCACAATGTGACTACTGTCTTAAAGCAATTCCAACCAATAATTTGAATCCTCATATTATATCAGTAATTACAATTTAATGAAGTTTTGGAATTTTTAGTTCCATACAGGATTTACTGATTAATTGATTATTATTTGTATTGACGAATTTCCAGGTTCACAAAAAACTTTTCACCTGGATGACTTGTTTGATTTGCGACAAGAATCAAGCGACAGACGTCGATTACACCATTCATATGTGGACAAATCATACCAAGTCTGACATGCCTTACAAGTGTACTTTGTGTTCGATGCGGTCTTCTTTGCGTTTTGAAGTTATTGATCATTTCAAACAAGTAAGGTTTCATTCATAAAATTAATACATTTCGCAAAACTAAGAATATTAAAGCAGTGTTTTTTTATATTTTTGTTTGATGCAGATTCATGCAGACGCCGATTTTGTTTTATGTCCCCTATGTCTTCAAGTATTTTCTGTAGCCAATGTGAATTCTTTGAAAGAGCTCGCTGTTCACATTCAAAATCATATATCGCGTAAAGGAAGAAAGTGTCCCAAATGCACTTTAGTGTTTCTTTTAGACCAAGACCTGAGCACACATTTGACTTTGGACCATACTGATGATAGTCGGAGAGTTGAGGCTGCTGTACCAATGATAGTTCAGGATGATCACAGAGTATTTATGGCAAAACCTCCACAATCAGAATTGCTGGATGTGTTCTACACAGATCTCCCAGAGAAGAAAAAAGCCAAAGTTGTTTATAAAGAGCCTGTGAGGTCAGTTGGAAGGCCACCACGTGAGTCACGGGCTGTGAGTCCACCGTACAAAACACTTAATGTCGGAGTTACAATTCCATTAGGATCCTCCGGCAGCTTTACATTGACTGAACGCTATAATCTTGAACTCTATGGGGTTTCACGTGGAGTCTACAATTGTATGGAATGTGACAAAGATATTCTGGCTCTGAATCATTTCCCGTAAGCTGATATTGCGTACTACAACTAACAGAATTGTTATTAATTGACTGTACCTCACCTACAATGATTTTGTTTTGATTACTGTGGATTTTAGTGGATTTATGAAATGCAATCGGTGTCGTTTCTCTACCTCGTGTTCTGATGCTATGACGAAGCACTGTACTGCTGCTCACGGATCGAGTAGTTCAGCAAATGTTAGCAATGGAAGTATTCCAGTGTCTATTCTGGATGATGAAGCTGTTGTAATTCACTGTGCTTGTGGATTCAATTCTGCAGCCGTCCAAATGGGTGTGTTTTATTTTTAACTTATTTTACAACTCAAATTATTGCTATTCGAAACATGATTTTAATGTCATGTTTAATTTTACAGCGCAACATTTGGTCCATTGCGACAAATTCACTGCATTCTCACGACCCATTGATGATACATCTGACGAACAAAAGACTCCCCCTGACTCATCTGATGAAGAACAAGATACCGAAACCCCGGACAAAATTGTAGATAAAACAACACCGTTGGACGACTCAACTGGAAAGGATAAAGAAAAACAGTCTTTGGGTGATTCAATGGAAGATGGTATCGAAAAACAATCTGCAGATAATTCGATGGATGTTGATAAGGAAAAACAATCTTCATCTGCAGATACGTCAATAGAAGAGGATACAAATACTGAAGAAATGCCAGAAACAGAGGGACAACCTCTGGATAATTCTACTGAAGAAGAAATGGAACATGAGACGTAAACATTGAGACGATGAGACTCTGTATGTACTGCAATTACATTGCATCTAAAAAACATAGTGTACATAGAATTATAATTTACATTACATGCTGTTAATAATTTAATTTAAATAGTAAGAATAAACTAAGCTTTTCTAACTTGTTTTCCTAAATATTGGCATTTGTCTTTATTCACATGAAACATATTATTTTAATGTGAATTGGAAGTCGTAAAGTATATATAATGAAATTATTATAGCCCGTAGACTATAGACATTAAACCTCAATTAGCATGAAAAGGGCAATCCGGACGAGTCCTTGCGGATGGAATATGTGTGTTTCCATGTAGCATTTACAACAAGGCGTTAGTGGTATAACGGTTAGAATAGCAGCCTTCCAAGCTGTTGATCCGGGTTCGACTCCCGGCTAACGCAGTTAACTTTTTGCATTTTTTCAAAACCTAGCTTGTAATTTTTTTTGAAACTTTTCGTTCAATATTTGTTGTGTTTATTCATCGCTAGTTGGTTTTGAACATCCCTTTTTTTAGAACAGACAATTTTTGACGCAAAGGAATTATCCTTTCATAACTAACGTCATTTCCCTTTAACACAAGTGATCATGATCATTGATCATTGATCATCTTCGCATAAAGGGGTGGAGGGTGGAACGTGATTTCCGGTTTTATTAAGGGTTTTCAGGAATTTGTGCGGCATTTGCATCTCTGCATGGTTTTGCCGTCAATGAGAGCGTATATACTTAAATTATGCAGACACGGGTGCAAAAGCTGAAATCTACTAAACTGCTTTAGTAGACTCAAAATTTCTGCCTGCAAAGCATATTTTGCGAGTACCATTTACCATTTGTCTTGCTTTCAAAAATTGGAACGTTGGAACAACGTCTTGTTGTGAGCGCTATTACGTATTGACAAATGCAATGTGCTCTGAATGAATCGTAACTATTCTGTGCACTTTATTGGAGAATGCTAAAGTTTATAGAAAATAACACAAGCATAATACCGGAACCTGGACATATAATCAAAATCACACAATCGCACTGTGCCCCAGTTCAGTAAGTTCAGTTCGTTTGTTCCATTTTGTTCCATTTGTTTAGTATATTCGAGGCTTTCTGTGCTTGTATTGCCAAAATCGTTATGTCTGCCTTGTTCTAAAATCTAAATTATAATTGAATTTTAATTTCTAAACGTCTAAAGTTGAATAAAAAGTAACTATAATATAGCCTTTGGATTTATATGTAATGGCCTCAGTCCTCAGTATGACCCGAGATGCCTATATCTGCAATTATCACGTGCTAAACGATTTCTTGCAAGGCCACTAATGTGAACTGATCCGACGATCATTAAGATAATGGAGTCACGAGTCAACCGTAAAACTTATAACAATGACTATAATGACTAATGACCACATTATAATATAATATACGTTCAACATAGATAATACCGCCATTAATATCTGTGTAACTAGAATACGAGTGTTTCCATGTAGGATTTACAACAAGGCGTTAGTGGTATAACGGTTAGAATAGCAGCCTTCCAAGCTGTTGATCCGGGTTCGACTCCCGGCTAACGCAATTATCTTTTTGCATCTTTATATTAAATGTCGTCCATCATCATTTTTTGTAACTTTACATTATTTTCATGTATTTTGAACCTTAATCCAATACGAAATGCATACATGGCACATATTTTTTGTGTCATTCATATTGTCACTTTCACTCCGGTGTTTTGTTTTGAAATAAGCGACTGAAAATGAATTATGAAAACAATGAGTATTTTGCTTTAAACAAAATGCTCCAAGTTTTTGCCAAATCCTCCGCACATTGTGAGACGAGACGAAAGGTTTCTCTACGGGGCAAAGTGCAACTCTTACAACGTGGTTTTATTGTTTTAGTTGCGAAGTGGACATGTCACGTAGGTATTTTAATTTAACAAGAAATTAACATTTCGGGGCATACTGAAACTGATTCCGTATTACTGAATCATCATCAGCTATTCATATTCAATTCTCGAGTTAGAGGCGTAGAGGGAGTCGTTTTTCCCCACCCCAAACCCAAATCCCAGACAAGACAACCCACCCGCCCACACAGTTGTTTGGTTGCCTCCTTTCGTCACCATTTTGTTCCCATTCGTCTTGGTTGAGTCTTTGCGTCGGGCAAGCTGAAGCCTTTGGTCCCAGTTGAATCGGGAAATCCGAGAAAATCCTGGTTCTTTTTGAGGTCAATTCAGTGTTCATTCATACAATTCATCGTCACCTTCTTGATGCGACATTACGTCTTTTGACAAGTCGTCTTTTTTTAGGTTGACCTTTTTAAAACGCTTTTAAAAGTAGACCTCTTCAGATTTCAACACTGCACTGCTGTAAGGTTACACTCTATTACAATCTAAATCTTTCAATATATGAACATGGACGACAGGGAGGCCAGGGACCCGGCGTGGTAAGTCTAAAATAATATTAATCTATCCCATAATCTCTGTAATCATAACTTATAATTACGTTTGAATTTTTGATGATTTGCGAATTAACTTTGTGCAAAGGATGTATGAGTATTTTGCTGAGATCGCAGACATCCCTCAGTTAATGGCAGAACGAGATTGTGCAAACTGTATTGGGCCGCTGAGTATCCCCATTTATACGTGCCCCAATGGTCATAATTTATGTCCGAGTTGCACGGACGAACTTGTGGACAATAAATGTCCCAATTGTCAAGTTGAAATGGAAATGACGGACGAGACCGACCGAAATATAATGTTGGAAGAAGAATTGAGAGTCATCATTTTGAGTTGTGAAAACCAATCTCAAGGATGCACTGCAGTACTCAATTCCATGCAAATGCGAAAACATGAATATGAATGTGAATTTAGGTAAAATTTAAAGTAATTTCTTTCATCATTCGCCATAAGCCATAATTTCCTATTTTGTTTGTTCTACAAGACCGGCTATTTGTGACGAGAACGATTGTAATTCCGCGGAAATCCCACTGAACAGTTATATTTCCCATTTGACGACTTTCCATCACTGTGAAGAAATCACCACAATCAGATTAGACGCTGCGTGCATCGCTTCCGGTATAACTCTATATTTTAAAAGTGTGCAAAAACTTCAGTTATGTACATTCGAATTTAATACGATCGTTAAATCTATAAATTCACATTTTAATATAGAACAAGGGTATGTTTGGCCAAGCAGCGTCTTCAACAGATTCGACAAGTGGTTCTTCATGAGAGGATGGATGGATAAGAATTACATTGGGTTTTACGTGGCCATTTTTGGAACACAGGCAGAAGCAAACAACTTCAAATGTTGTGTCCACCTTGGTCATCCAACCGATGTGACAAAGGTGAATATACTGTGATAATGTGTGAGATTGAGATCCAATAACATATTATAAATGCATTGATTTTGTTTTTTTTTAATTCATTTATAGCGTAGAACGGTGGACATCCTCCGTTTGGAAAGTTTTCGCAGAGTTGAAGCTTTGGGTCGAGAATATTTCTCAGCCCTTCTTCTAAAGCAGCCAATCATTGAGCTGGCTCAGCAAGAACCCGACAACAGCATTGAGCTGTATTTCAAGTGTTCCGTCACTCAAAACAACGACAATAATCCAAACCCAAACCCAAACCCATGAAGGAAAGAAGCAAAAAAAAGGTTCACGAAAATTGCAGACTAAGGTGTTTTTGTAGAACAAACATAAAGATAAAGAATAAGAGGTCGAAAGGTCGAAATTGGTTTCACATGACATTGAACCTTGTCACAGTCTCTCTAATATATGACAGAAAATTAGTATTGTCATTCCAATTGTAGTTATCACACTTTAAAAATGCTATTCCTTTTCAACAAGGTTTTCCTTGTTTTAGTTTCATTGTAGTCGTTTTAGTGTGCACTTGTAGTTTTAACATAAAATTGACATCACAGAAAACTGTGCTACAATACAATAACAATTACGAATTTTTCATTTTATTGTCGAATTTCAAGTAATTGTATAATTTAAATATTTGAGTGAATAAAAATGATATAATGGCAAATTCATTCCCGTCTATCTTTCAATGTAATGGTAAAATCTTTCGGTGGTGACAAAAGACCAGGGTCAGGAGTCAGGTCATATTTTCCATGGAAAGGATCAGGTTGAATGCAGAATCTCTGGAGGATAACTGTTGTAAAAAGGAAGAGTGTGTCCTTTGCCAGGGGCTCTCCAATACAAGCCCTTTTACCAGTAAGGAATGTGAGAAATGCTTCTTGATTTTTAATCATGGATTTCTTATCCGGGCTTATGAATCTTTCGGGATTGAATTCTTGAGGATTCTTCCAGTACTTTGGATTCATGTGAATCCCGTAGACATTGGGCATAAGCATTGCATTCTTTGGGATCAAATACCCGTGAAATTCTTTGTCAATCATGCATTTGTGCGGGGGACCTCCGAGAGGAGCAACTGTCGCGATGCGCAGGACTTCATAGATTGTAGCTTCAGTGAATGGCATTCTGGGGTCAGAGTTCAAATCAGGTACAAACATGCGAATTCAATAAAGTTAGCTGTGTTTATCATTGATCTTTACTTACTGCGCTCGATCTGACAGAGACGGTAATCTCAAGCTTCCAACCACTCTGTCAATCTCGTCTTGCATTCTTGCCTGCACATCCTGATGAACGATGAGATATTTGAAGATCCATGATAAGCTCGTGGATGTGGATTCAGATCCCGCATTGAACAAGTCCATTAAATTGGCCATCAAGTTCTTTTCTGACGTTTAAAAACGATTATTATAATCTCTTGTACAGATTAACTTTATATAGTGTGAATTGTGTGAATTATGACGAACGCTTACTTCCACTTTCTCCAATGAAACTCGACTCGGTCGGATCACCCGAGTTTATTTTTAGCAAGAAAGTGTCAATTAAATCTCTGTATAAAAGTATGTGCATTGATAAATAGATTCATTACCAAAGTTTGGTTACTTAAAATAATTTGTCAACCTTGGGTCACTAGTCAACGTTTCTTCATGGTCACGCACCGTTGCACGAAGGTACGTTTTCAAGTCCTCGGTCACTCGTTCCAGTCTCCGGTACCCGGATAACTCTGGAATGACGTGTCGAAGGGACGGAACAAACAGCAATCCGGTTTTCATGATTTGGTTAAACGCACTGCAAAATTTGGTAATTATAAAAACTCTTCGCTGAACTTTTGCTTACACAAAACGAAGTTTTTATATTGAAAAATCATACTCTGTAATTTTCCCCAGTAAACTATGTAACTTGGGGTCATCCTGACTGTGCCGTTGTCCACTTATGATTGTCCACAATGAATTCAAAATTGCAATGCTAAACATTCCTTTGATGGAAAAGGATTTCTTTTCCAATTCTTTTGTCTTAAGCCAAGAGATTACGTCCTGTACTTCTCCCAGAATTAGATTTTCCATGTAATTTCTCCCGAATCCAAAATCCCTCAAATGACGTAAAATGAAACGACGCTGTTCTTCCCATGTTTGTGTATCCGAATTCAGTATTCCTATTTTATTTATTCTTTCACATGTTTTCTTAATTTCTATTTATTTTTTAGATTAGGTGGTTAGTACATAAAAATAATTATTGTAACGTACCGTATTTTCCTTCACTTTGCATCATCGTGAGTTCATTATCAATTCTTCCATTAAACACATTGTCATTGTACATTTCCCGAACCAGCTTTGGATCACTCACTATCACAGCTCTACACATTTCATAATAAAATACTACGCATCTTCCATAAAAGTACGAAAACAGTAAATTAATGTCACTTGAATTTTATTACGGATCAGGTCCGAAGTAAACTGTCATAATGTCCCCGTGTATTTTTGCCCATTCATGAACCTTGAGATATGGCTTCATTCCTAACTGGATCATGTTCCCAATGAATGGAAGTCTCCAAGGTCCTGGACAATTTCAGAAACTTTACTGCATTTCTTTTTACCTTTTTTTCAAAATCTATAAAATATGTGAAACTCAAATATACCTGGAGGTAACCGAGACCGACGTCTCCACCATATTATGTTCTTGTAAATAATAATCAAGGTAAACGACAAAATTAAAATATCGGAAACAGAATATTCCATTTTTTAAAAAACGTAAAATGAAGCCAAAGTAAAAATTAAACAGAAGTTTCAACGTCTCAACCTATCAGTTGGATTTTGTAAAATGACAAACTCAAAACATAACATTATATACTCATTTCAGTGCGTAAATGTATAAGTGAAGGTGGTCCAGGCCGAAGGCCGAAAATGTGTCCAGCAAAAAATGATAATGCATGGCTTTTGCGAAAAATAAAGTCAAAATATTGTTTTGACCTTGAATGATACACTTGACGGCCGGGTTTTTTGCTGCCTTAATCAAAAGCTCAAGGCATGGAAAATGGAAAAAGAATGCAAAAAAGGATATAGCCCATAACAAAACGCACACAAACACATGCCAGCAAGTCGTAAATGCACCTTATTTATCAATTTACATTTTAATTATGATTCATGAATCAACCAAATTAGAGTTTCAGGTCATACACTCATTTCTTATGTTCGTATTTCTTATGGTTTACAATGGTACTCAACGACCGTAGACGGCCACTGGTGAAATCCCGCATTGCCCCATTCGAGCAGTTGATCCTCAATGAATTAAACCGTGTTTCAATTGATGGAATTGATTTGAGGCACTGTAATTTTCATGCATATCAACCATTAATGAGGATGACGACGGCGGGGTAACGTACGGTCAGGCGATTCGATAACTACCAATAAACTAAAATGAATTACCTTAAGTATTTAAATGAGTGAAATGAAATACGAAGTGGCTCAGTCGAGGCGTTGCTCTTGTTATGATGAATGCATTCTCGAACTATTTTAAGGATCCTCGGCGTACAAAATCTCCGTTCCATGGGTTAAATAAAGACATATTGATAAAGTCAATTATCATTTCATCTCTGGAGCATTTTATGGATTTTCCTTCATTACAAGGAAAGGTAAAAGGTCAGATTGTAGACAATGACTAATGACTGACATCGTCACATAAATCACATATGAGTAGACGACAGTAGAGCACTTTATATAGCATTTTTGAGTCAAGTCAAGCTTAAGGTGAAGCAACAAGCCGAAAGAATGAATGTGCCCAACGTACACAAAATGAAATGTTCAGAGATCTGGTGATGTGATGACGATGACGCATTTTTTTTCCCCTTTTGTCTTCTCAAGTCTCAACTCTCAACGTCAACAATTCACAAATCACAACGAGGTTTCAAGACTAAACATATATTACATGCTTTTCCGCTGTTAAAAATGAGCACTCTTATTTTTCAACCAAGCTGAATGTAAAAAATTTCAACAAGGGAATGAGTCAAAAGATGCTTTACTTACAATTTCCACACGTCTAGACTTTTATCCCTCTGCATGACCTCAAAAGGAAACATTAATTTTGCAGTCGTGTTGCTGGGCTCAGTGGAAGTGGTTCGTTTCATCGTAATCTTGTAAAATCCACTGCTTTAAAAATTTACGGAATCTCCTGTCACAACCTGCATCAAAATTAATAAGAAATTCAAGCTCCAGGAATTTGATTCCGGGTATTTGACATTTGGAGTAAACCGGAAACATGGACGCGTTAATTCTTACAATAAACCGTCTCCAGGAGGTATTTTCGACCTGTGGAACTGGAAGTTCAGTCATTCAGCTTCCTCAAATTGTGGTAATTGGATCTCAGGTATGTGCATTCAACTAATTCTGTAATGCAAAACAGGTTATTCATAAAACGTTGAATTTGCTGGTTTAACAAAAGATTGAAATAAATATTTTTTAATGATGTTGAATTAGAGTTGTGGAAAAAGCTCTGTTTTGGAAAGTCTCGTCGGAAGATCCTTCTTGCCCAGAGGCAGTGGAGTTGTCACACGATGCCCCATAGTTTTACAAATGATCCACGTGTCCAGCAACGACAAGGATTCATATTCTTATTCAGAGATCAAAGCTAATCTTGGAGTCGCTATGGATGTTGGAGAATGGTGTCATTTTGTCAAATCGGACGAAGCTTTCACAGATTGGGACCAAGTGCGGCGTGAAATTCAAAGACAAACAGATGAGAAAGCCGGATCGAACAAAGGAATCTCACTGGACGAGATCATACTCCGAGTGTACTCTCCCAATGTGGTCGATCTGACCTTGGTCGATTTACCGGGTTTTGTTAAAGTGAGTGTAGGGGACCAGCCCGAAGACATCGAGATGCAAGTGGACAACATGGTGAGGAATTATGTGAAGAATAAAAAGTCCATCATCTTGGCAGTGAGTGCTGCCAACAACGATGTCGCCAATTCCGAAAGTTTAAAAATGGCAAAAGAAATGGATCCAGAAGGAGAAAGAACAATAGCAGTGTTCACGAAACTTGATATGATGGACCGAGGAACGAATGCCACAGACGTTCTTTCCGGAAAAACGGTTCCAGTGAAACTGGGAATTATTGGAGTGGTCAACAGAGGTCAAATGGACATTGACATGCCAATTTCAGAGGCTCTTAAGAAGGAAGCGGAATTTTTTAATCGGCATTATCCCGCAATGTCTACGAAC
>JABASF010000602.1:0-36267 GCA_019776145.1 Harlomillsia oculata
CTAGCTCTTCATCGACAGGTTTCTTCCATTCTTCTGTTTCCCAAGGGCGCCATGGAACTTCCTCAAATTCGTACAGATCTTTGTCCTTGTAAGGTTTTTCTACTTCTCCTTCGTCCTCATCCTCGAGCGTGTCACCAGCTCCCGCTTCTTGAAGGTCAACCTCTGCTTTCGTCACTTTAATGTCTACCTTCTCATTCTTCTTCTCGTTCTTGTTTTTCTTATCTTTTTTTTCTTTCTTACCCATTCTGTTTCAATTGGTGCTTAAGTACTTATGCTTACACAACTTATCCTACTTAAAATGACTTTCTCCAGGAAGCACAAAACCCTTTCAGACCAGCAGCCCCTCTTTGAAATATGATTTTGTGGAAGATTTCAAACCGAGTCGCATACTGTGTTTGATCAATGCTATGGGAATGACGACATGCATAGAACCGGGTTCCGTTCCACCACCGGTTCCCTCGTGAATTTGACTTGATTATATGAAACAATGTTATACTAATTTATTTTTCGGGTACAATAATCAAATCGACTTTTGAATTTTTATTGAAGAATTCAATATTCGCCTTTAAAAACAATAAAATGAAAATACAAATCATATCATATCACATCACATTAACAAATGACAGAAACACAGAAAACAAAACCCGCGCATACATCAATTTTTATATTGCGAGCATATGCAATGACTTTCAACCCGTGTTGAACCGGTGCTTTGGGCACAGCTTTCCCAATTCCGGAACTTGCTCCGGTCACAAGTGCCTCACGACCTGACCATCTAGAAGTTCCGGGTAGAACAGCAGCCATTATTAACAAATGGTGGCTATGGCTATGGCTATTCATTTCGGTGTCGGTTAGTAACAGTAGTTTACAGTTTGTTCTAAACAATATTTTATGCAATCTTCGTGGTCCGTGTCGATTGGTTATCTTGAAGGCGCATTCATCTGGAGAAAGTTTCAAGTATTGCATTGGACATTTCCTCAAAATTCATAGTCAATATTCAGTGAGTTCGGGTCAAAGGTCAATATATTCATTTGTGTCGGCTGAACAATGGCTTCGGAAAAGGGTCAAATCTGGAATCCAACTGACTACAACCGGGTGAACGCAGTGCCACTTCGAGATGGGAAAGAATTGATTCAGCGGATTCTCGCTGATCACCCTCAAAAGTAAGATTTTGTGGTTTTAAATATAGACTTGGGGTTTCTTTACAAGCCTGGGGCTCAAGTTGTAGTTTCATGTTATGTAAATGCGATTAAACAGGATTTTGGTACTTTGTATAACAGAGTTGAAACCATCGTTGACTTGGGATGTGGAAGTGGTAACGTGACTGCAGAATTGGCATCGACTGTTCCTCATAAGAAATTGGTTGCCTGCGACATTGACCCTGATATGGTGGAGTTTGCCAAGAAACATTACGGCAAATCGGCCGAATATGTTGTTCAAGACATCGCGGTTCCAATTGACCAAATGCAAAAGTCCCTAAAAGGTTTGCAAGGTCATGCGTGCATCGTCTTCTCCAATTTCGTTTTTCAAATTCTTCGAGTGGAAGACCGCAAAGCTGCCGTTGACAACGTTTGTCATCTCCTGAAACCTGGGGGTCGATGCTACATCAACCTTGTTGCGATGCCTTGTTCCCATGAGAAAGGAATACCACAGGAGGAGATATCAAGACTGAACGAATTGTACGGTCTTCCAGAACAAGAAGATGATATTGCTATCTGGACGAAGCTGCTGGGAGAATCTGGATTGGAAAACGTGGATTTACAAGTGCACCGAAAACAATGTTCATTTGAAGCTGGTGAAGATTTCAAAGTTTTCTTCAGTTCAGTTCGAAACCTTCTGAAAATGAGATTGAAGGTTCAAATGTCCGAAGAGGAAGCGAACGCCGAGACTGAGAAGCATTGCGATCTGTTGATGCGAATTGTTCAAACTCCGCATGGGGAAACCCTCATTCCTCAGCTTCCAGAAAATCCCAAAGATGTTCACTACACGCAGATTTGCATCTCCGCAACAAAAGCTGTTTGAAATGAACATTCCGGAAACAAAATCCGACTCACATTATTATATAATGTATAATGATTTAATTTCAAATCTATTTTTATATTATTTTCAAAATCTTTAGTCTATAACAACTAACAACACAAAATCCGACTCACATTATTTATAATGTAATAATGATTTAATTTCAAATCTATTTTTATATATTTTCAAAATCTTTAGTCTACCAACTAACAACACAAAATCCGACTCACATTGTTATATAATGTAATAATGATTTAATTTCAAATCTATTTTTATATATTTTCAAAATCTTTAGTCTAACAACTAACAACACATTGGTAAATAAAATTCACAGTCCATATTGTATTATATTACAGTGTCATTTAACATTCCTATTTTGTAGTTTAAGTTTAAGGAGGTGATTGTGAGACTTCAGATTCAAGTGATCACTAGAGACTAGAGTAAGAACGAAACAGAAATGTGACTAAATGACTAGATCCGAGCTTTAGGCAAATATAGCATTAATCAAAGTAGTCTTCAATATCAATATCAGGGTTGAGAAGATCTTCTCCATATGAGCTTAAGTCGACTTGATTCAGAATCAAGTTTTCAAATGTTTCTTCCAGGCCAGTTTCACCAATTAGAATTGCTCCTTGCATTCTCCAATCAACTAAGACCACCTGGAAATTAGAGTAAAGATTGCTTGCTACAAACATCTCCATTGTCCATTAAGTGCATTTCGTGATCTTGTAAATAATGCAACATATTACTTTGTAACTTTGTAGTATACCTTTATGTACTCCAAATTCTTTGTGCACCTCAGAAGCAAATGCTGGTTATCTGCTGGTAGTCCTTGTCCATTATATAATCCCAGAAGGACAACTTTAAAGCCGAAGAATCGCGTCACATGGGAAAAGAGCTCAAAGCAAAAATCTAAATTCTGATCCCCTAAAGTTTTGAAATTGTCCTTCACATTTTCTTCATTATTTTCTGCAAAGGTGGCCACCATGCATTTCCCAGCGTAAAGTCCCATTTGCCGTGCTTGTGTCCACAATCTCATCTGTAAATTAGTTGAGGAATCCATTGTGAACAATGTTACACTATACACTGAATGGGGAACCTAACGACCTTTAATATTTACCTGAAACCAATGCTTAGACCACTCCCAAGTAGGACAGCAGACATCACCAGCGGCAAAAACATTAGACAAGGAGGTCAGCATACAAGAGTTAACGAATATTCCCTTAGCTTCTTCATGGTCACCAGTAAACCATGACAGATTTGGAACAACTCCGGTCGCAGAAATGATTAAATCACATCCATAGAATTTCCCATTTTCTAATTCGCAAAATACTTTCCAGTTTTCTAAGTCATCACAGGTACACGTTTCCTTTAAATGTGTCTCGTAGTCTTGCCGTTCCAAGATCCTTTTCAAGGTCGTTTCGTATTCAACGGTCACTAATTTTTGTTCTCGTAATCCAACTAAACTTAAATCCGAATGCCAGTCCGGTCCCAAGGAGCTTCCAAGATTCAATGAAGGCACGTTATCTTCCGCATCTTGCTTTTCTGTCGGGAACCGGGCATAGTACTAAATACATTATTATTTATACCGGTCGGGTCCAATAAAATTATTCGTAACACAAAGGTAGCATTCCCACTCACCACTCGAAGGAATAGACGACAAAGTGTACTTCATTCTTTTACGTAGCTTCGTTGGGTTATCCGCATCTTGATCTTGGAATTTGCTACTAGACGACGATGTTTGATTAATGCGAGCTTGAATGAAAAATTCTGCAGCCCCTGCGTCAATGTAATGTGACGAAATGGACTTATCTTTAACCACCCAAATGATTTCGACTCCTTTCGCTTCGTACCTGACCGATATGTAATATAATTTACATATAATATAATGAAAATAATTTCAATTAGTACTTGGCAAATCCCTTAATGATCTCATGTTAATAAATTGCTTACACAAATTCCGTAGCAATTCCCCCATTCCCCAAAACCAATATTCGATGTGCACTTGCGACACGAGTAGCTAATTTTTCAACGGAATCAGTGTCTCGAATACCAATAACGTAAGGCGAACCTTCGAATTCAATCTTGGGTTTCGCCCCAGTACAAATGCACAATTTCTTGAACGCAAACCACTTTCCTGATTTTGTTTCTATTTTCTATTTAGACAATTTTTAATAATCAAATTATCACTATATGGAACATTAAAAATAAAAATTAAATCTCAATTGCGAAGTCACGCAACAAACATTTACGAACCTGCTGTTCACTATCCAGTTTAATCACATCATCTTGTAAAACTCGAACACTGGGATGAACATCACGAAATGATTTCAGTGATCTCTCCATTATCACAAAATCCTCGAGTGTCTTGGTTAATTTTGTTACACAAGAAGCTTCCTTTACAACCGGGCTACAGCTGATCATCAGAATATTCGCATTCGATTCCAAAGCCAAAATCTGTAACGAATTGCAATAATATACGTATTCAATTTCTTAATTTTTCACATATAAAATTTTAATAATGTGATATTTTACACATTATGAATTAAATTCTTAAAAGTACACACTTGCTCAACACACGACACTCCAGCGATTCCACCGCCAACGACGATATAAACAAACTCTTCTTCTTTTGATTGTTTTGATGACATCTTTTCTTTTAATTCCAGTCTGTTTATAGATCACGAGATGTGTTTAGGTTGATCAACGTTCAATGAACACAAACATGATAGTTTAGTTATAATTAAACGATGTCGAAAAGTCGAAATGCGTCCGTACCGTACACAGTACACACATCTGCGCTTTTGTGGCGCTTTTGAAACTGTTGAAATCTCAAACTGCGCGCTACACGCTTTTTTTTTTACCCAGGCCATTGCATGGAAATAATTGAGAATTGAGAGAATGACGCAACGACGCAAGCCACAACAACAAAGAGTCGATCACGAATATCTTCACTCTGCAATTGCAAGATTGCGACTTGCGACTTCCGACGTTGCGACTTGCGAGTTGCGACCACCTTCAAGTCTAGATCTAGTGACAGATTCGACCTTTTTACAATCCAAAGGGTCGTCCTCGTCGCAACAAAAATCATTTGAGTACACACACTCAAAGATAGCAAGGAGTGTACCTTTGTGAATTATGCACAGAAAGCAACAAATCACAAATTAAACTCTAGCATTTTTTAAAGCAAAGCATTCATCTTGATAATTGCTACTCTTCTAAACTCAAATCAATCATAGAGTTATACAAGGTCGGGTTTTTTGATGTTACACAGTGCAGGAAAAAGGCTTGAACAAGCATCAAGTTTCATTGTAAATTGCTCGTCAAACGAAAATCGTGAGGTTCATGTCGTGTCGGAACTTATTTAAGCTTTTTTACACTTGGAACAAGAAACGTCAACACATTCTAATCGCCAATATTATTTGCATTATTGCATTCCATTTGCACAAAGGAATTTTTGCCATTGCCTTCTACGCTTTAACTTTAATTGAAAAGCGCTGTTTGTGTTAATGACTAATGTAATTTTTCTCGTTAAGGGCCAATCAGTCAAAACTGGTCAAGGAAAGAAATGAAAACCAGCCGACTCTGCAGAAAAAGTCTTGCTTGAGTCTAAAAATATTCAGTTCATGGAATTTTTATGAGCGCTAAAAAGTCATATAATTCGGTGTCTGCAAAATTTTAATTGAATAATTAAATACACGGTTCTTTCGTCCGTAAACGATCCGACAGGTTGATGATTGATTGGATTCAAGATTTTTTTTACTACAGTTCCTGAACACCGGATAGCTTGAACGAATTGTAAAAAACTAATGTATTTTTTTTGATAAAACATAAAAGTGTATTATAAAAGCTACAACAGTTCTTCAATTTCCTTTTTCCGTTTGTTCAGTGTTTAGTCCCAGAAAAGACCACAACAAAAAACAAAAGCAGATTTTTCTGTGCATATGTTTTATGTTGTTTGAAGAACAAAAATTCATGTTTTCTAATTTCCACTTCTTGTTTGCTGACTTAAATTCAGTTACCGTGTTATAGTTTTTGCAATTGTGCAAAAAACCCGGTGTCGTAAAGTGAGCCTGTGCATGCAAGCGAGTACGGCTCTCGAGTAAACGCAATTTCAACCCGAATTATTACGACTCATTTGACTTTTACAATGTGAATGAGAACTGGATAATTCATTTTTTTAAAGTGGCCAAAGGGCAACAATGACTTACAATTAACAATAGAATAGAGTTTTTACGAGTTCACACTGCACAAGTCAATCTTGTACGATACGATATGCTCACTCATGCATTTTTTGTATGGAGGAACGATGATGATTGCTTTAATGATGATGAGTTCATGTTCCGTACACGTACACGTGAAATAATTATGAGTTCAGCCATGGACGGAGACAAAGCGCGGGGATGAGTTTTAAGAGAGTCAGTTGGAAAGTTGGAATATTGCTTCTTGATTCTTGAGAATTACAATGAAGTTTCAAGAGTTCACTTTTGAAGAAGCCAACAGCCACTTGACTTTGACTTGAGAAGGCGGAATGGTTGGGTTAAACAGTCCGTGGAGCCGGATGAACATCAGTACTATAAACTTCTGCAGCTGCTGCTCCTTTTGCTGATATTTCAACTTCTTCTTCTCCTGATTATTATATCATATTATAATGCTATCTATACGCTTCTTCTACTGGAGAGAGAAGGAGAGGAAATTATTGCTCAGTTCACTGAGGCTTTTGCACCTTTCGCCTTTTTCATTTGCATCCGATGATTGACGTACGTCAGAAAATCCTTATATGCAACACCCACGAGTGCACCTTGCGCCTTTGTTGGCCCCGTGTAGCTTATTTGTATCTGCCAATTTCATCATTTCCAACTTGAGAGCTTGCTTCTTGCACGCATCGCAAAAAATTTACACTTTGGACAACGACAACT
The DNA here is from genome assembly GCA_019776145.1 of Harlomillsia oculata. Lineage (NCBI taxonomy): Eukaryota > Metazoa > Arthropoda > Collembola > Entomobryomorpha > Oncopoduridae > Harlomillsia > Harlomillsia oculata. Next base: position 6,939 of record JABASF010000602.1, read on the forward strand.
GGACACGGCTACTTTTTCAACGCTCACTTTGAGCTACACGGCAGCAGTCTCGTCTGTTATTCTGGACTATAGTAATCCTTTAACAACAAGAGACACCACGCTGGGTTTCATTAAACTTCAATCTCAGAGTGCATCCGCCAAATACGCCGACTGATTAATCATTACAGAAAAAAACCTCTTTCAGGTCTTTCCTTTCATTTTCTAACCCGCCCTTTTCATTGTCCTGGAGCAGGTATAGTTTGGTCTTTCGAAATAAACCAGAGCTTCAAAAAAATTAATTAAATTAGTAGTAATCTTGTAAACAGTAAACTACAGTAAAAATTAAAGAATTCCATCATCACAAGTCTATACTCTATGACTAGATTTTGTAGCTTACGCAACTTACACTATTATACTATACCTTTTAAAAGTATCACTATCAACACTGATGATACTCTGAAACTTGGAATGGATGACATTGTGCGTAACAACATCCACTCCACGTCCACGCCATATAATTTTAATCAGTCCAAACTCTGAAGACGAATGAAATGGGCTCTTCCGACTGTTCTCAGTTTCAAATTGGTCTAATCAGTGAGTTCAAAGGGGATTCCAATTAAAGATGTTGTGTTTGCCTGGCGTTGCGTTGGACGCTTGCATCCCATCCTTTCTCAGTTTTCATTCCATCTGGTGCTGTAAGTCAAACTGGAATCGACATTTTGTAATGCTACTGAAAACTGAATTCCCTTATGAATCCAGTGTGCGTGAGATCTAAACTTGCATTATTATTATTAGGTTATTATTACTAACATTATTTTATATTTCGGTGATCACGAATTTCTTGATCTTGTTCCACTGCATTTAATGCTGCATGCATCCAGTTTTGCAATTGCAGCTCAAAGTGTGAAGATGCAATGCGGATTAAGCACAACAAAGGCTAATAAGTCATCGGATCGTGTGAGGATAAACGGTTTACAACTACAATTACGCTGCTCGTAAAAACCTATGCGTTTAAAAGCAATAGCTGGTCACATTATTCGGTTTGAGAAATGGATTTAATAATCGTAGTGGAAAGGACATAAGGAAATGAAGCAATTTCTTTCTGTAGAAACTTTCTGTAGAAAAATGGTGCTCTCTCGAGTCCTTAAGACTGACAGATGGCAACGTAATAAATCATTATTAATCTGCCACTGCAAAGACTCAAGTGATACAAACAAGGACCAATGACCCGAGCATCGTTGTCAGAAAATTACACTCGTTATGTCATATTTACAGCGTTGCTGTTCACACAGAATATACGCATCACATATGCAAATTCATCAGAATTTTAGCGTTAATTACTTTATCATGTGTCATGCTGTATGTATATTGGAAAATCCTTTCTTTGCCTTGAGACTTGAGAGGACAGTTATCACAAGAAAAATGACTAAAATTTCCCACGAAAGAGTCATTTGTGGATCTCATTGTGGACAATCAGTCTCGAAATCCTGAATTTACGAACATTGATCTGAGCATTGTGTTTTTTATAACGTCAGTTAAGTGGAGGAATATAAAAGGTCAAGAGATAATCAGGGGTCAAACATGCAAATTCATCAGAATTTTAGCGTTAATTACTTTATCATGTGTCATGCTGTATGTATATATTGGAAAATCCTTTCTTTGCCTTGAGACTTGAGAGGACAGTTACCACAAGAAAAATGACGAAAATTTCCCACGAAAGAGTCATTTGGATCTCATTGTGGACTATCAGTCTCGAAATCCTGAATTTACGAACATTGATCTGAGCATTGTGTTTTTTATAACGTCAGGTAAGTGGAGGAATATAAAAGGTCAAGAGATAATCAGGGGTCAAACCAGAGTCAGGAAAATAGCAGTTTCAGTTTACGAAAAACGATTTTTTAGCACTACTACTATTAGCTTTTTGATACTTTGAACTTGGCCTGGGCTGCTTCGTGTGAAAAAGGTCTTGTGCAAAAATAATGAGTAGGTAAGTTGATCTCGACTTTAAGGAAGACGCATGACGCGACCGACGAGAAGGATATGACTTGACTTAATCTTTTGTTTCCATTGTACAGTTGGGTCTCTTGAAAGGTGCAAAAGACATGATACATTTGAGACAGTCAGACGTGATTCGTGATGACCAAAATTTCCCCTTTATGACTTTCAGAGGACAAACTAATGGGCGACTTTTTATCCTGAAGCGTCTGAGGTCAGAGATCAAGTTGAAGTGATAAGAAGCATATTTGTCGCATGAATATCTTCATCTTTTTCACGATGACTGACATCAGCAAACGTTGTATAGACAGTCTATGCTATATATCGTGGCATGTAAAGCTTACCATGTTACCATATAAAGAATTTTGTATCCTACATGAACTACTTCTGTAGTCTAACTACTTCTTTTGTGGTATGCCTGAGTTTGCAAATTTTTATTGTGGTATCTTATAAAGCAGGAATGCATATTGAAACCGCATTATTATACAATCGCAATCGAAATGTCATCTTTTGATGCGGTTACACTTTTTTGTCGTTGAATTTCATATTTTTCCTACGTCTACTGACGTTACACTTAGCAATGCAAAATCGAGAGATGGAAAGTCAACTCTTTCCACGCGTCAAGTTTATTGTCAGGATGTGACGAAGGATTTTCATTTGGAAGTGTGAGCTATGATGCAAAATTCCACTTGAATACCATCAAAATCGCCATAACATTTTGTAATGGAAACTTCCTCAAAAAAGCTCTCTCTCTCTCAAAGGTCTTGTCTCAATAACCTTAATGCGAAGTGGCATAAACCATAAACGTCCACAATTTTTGGTGTGAAAAAAGTATTTTGCATTTTACAGTATCCTAATAATCCTTGTCTTTATAAAGTACCAAAATTTCAAGTGTGTTGGTCGTAAACAAGCCTATCGACCTCGACGCTTGTCTTGCTGACATGCTGACTTGTTGACCACAATTGGTACTTTGTGTTTTGGTGTTTTACGATTTCTGAACCTATCAACAAAATGGAAAATTTGCATTTTCATCATCACTTTGTATGCGTCTTTTCAATATTGCACCTGTCTGCATTCCGCATATCATTCCATTTTACAATTTCTTATGGTCAATTTACTATTAAAATTGTGAGGAGAGGAAATTGAATTTCTCAGGTGTTCCTGTATGCAAATTCCCTACCATAAAAAATCCTGTATTGTATTGTATGCACATTCTTTTTGTGACATAAACAGAGAGAATGTGTCGGTCCAAAAATAACTTATTATTTCAAAAAATTCTAAATTTTTAAAGATGATTAAAAGAGAGAAAAGCACAGATGGAACGTGGAGTGACATTAGTTCACAGTTGCATAGCATAGGCTTGATAACGGTGGCATAAGCAAGAGACGCAAGACTCAACACAACGTTTCACAAAGCCCCTTTGGCTAGAGCCCAAAAAGCGTTCGCACTCCAACGATGCGGCTCAGTTGTTCCACAGCAGCCTTCGGGTAAGGACGTGTGTGTTACATCTTTCTGCAGCCTTTTGTCATTTACTAATACTTATTTTCACCGTGTTTAATATCCAGCATCTTTCCTGTAGGAATAAAAAATTTTGCCATTAGGCTCATTCCGGTGAACCGTTTGTAATTGTTCCAATCCAATCTTCCAATAACCTGAAATTTCAACGTTTTTATGGAGAAGTGAAAAATTAACTGTTTGGCAGTAAAGTGGTTTAATTTAATTCTCAAGTGGAATCATTTTAGGTGACACTGGATTTTTTCGAGAAGAATTCATTTTGTTATTTGTGCGAAGACCAAGTCAAATCTGACTGCGTGCGTCCTCATTCTCATCAACGTCGACACTGTGTCTGTCTTAGTGAGATACGATCTTTGTGGGAATCGAATTTGGCTGAGAAATCCAAGTTAACATCCTTGGAATTCTCAAAGTTTGCAAATTCTAAGTTAACAATAAGAAGCTAGAGAGAGAACTGGGCGAATTGAATTTTTGCGATTTTGTATGTTTGCGTCTTCTCAAAAAGTTGCAAAAGCTTCCAGCTTGAATTCAACTACAATTTGTCACCAATAATTACTTTCAGAGTTTCTTACGATAGTTACACTTTTGTGAATCTATTTCGGAGTTTATTCCACTTTGACCTGTGAAATCTGTCGCATTTTTACATTTCCGAAACTTGCGTGGTGAAATAACCGTGATTCACTGTTGAAATTGTTTTAAACTTGTGCCGTTTCGGTGAAAAGAAAAGTTTCTGTGTGCTTTCACTACTACCATTTTGGAGGACAAAAGTAGCTAAAGATGACTTCAATGAAGGATTTCAATTGGATCTTGCTGGTTTTTGGAGTGCTTTTGATAGCACCGACGATCAAAGGTCAAGGAGCACTTTGATATCTTTTAGGATAAAAGCTTATTAGTGGTTGAAAAATGCTTTTGGGTCATCATGAACTATCATCCGGGGTTGTGGAAAGATGACATGATGAGAAATGTCAATCTTTCATCCATTTCTCTACTTGGTTCATACATTCCATAAAATTCCTCCCAAAATCCCATGCCGGCTTCACCGGCTTTTTCTCATTTTAACCCATATGCTATTGTGCTATTTGGTTGACGTTGACGCGTCTCGAGTCTCGTCTCGACCTCAACCTTCACTTTCCTTCAAATATTCTTCTAGTAATTTATTGGATGAGCAATCCTTGGGATTCTCACTATAAATAAAACAAATCAGGTCACACATCTTCATTTCATCCTTTAGCGTTAGTTTGCTGTGTAACGTCAGGTTGGCAATCGTCCTAACCTCACAAAAGCCAAATGGTGTCTGAATGTGAACCAAAAGCCAAAATCATAGTGTTGAAATGAAATTAATGTTTTTCCATTGCATTGCACAACAACGAGCCAAACAGAAGTCAAAGCCACGACACTCAATTAAATTCCAATGTTATTCTTACGATGATATGTTGTTTGATCTACTTCACATCATACAAAGGTGCCTATTTACAATTCAGAGGGACGTTTCTTCATTCTTCATCCGGGTGGTCTTTTCTTTGTCAGAAAATTCACCTTTACGATTACAATGCAATTGTGATCAGGACAAAAGGGTTTCGAAGTTTCGATTCCAAGGGACTACAAAAATGACTAGACCCATGACTCGCTTTTTTCTTACAGCATATTGAGGTGCATAAAACTGAGTACTTGAAAAGGTCAATATTTCCATAGATGATGAGAAGGATTCTCCATCTAGCTAGATATGAGATTCAAAAACTGATGCATGATGCTCAATCAGTCATTCTTGAAATGTTTTGAAAAGATTTCTGCTTTGAATAAACTCTGAGATTGTGCAGAGTAATTCTAGCATGTCACACAGGGCAAACGCCGGTGACCTCTGGAACAAAAATACCATCGTGATCACGCAGCTTCCACGATTTTTTTGTTGTTTCGTCCCACTTTTACTTTTGCCCTTCGGCTGTTGTCAGGTTGTCTTCGTTTTCCATGACCAGTTTAATATGATTTTTTATAGGAGTTTATTAACGCTCCAACAACAAGTTCAATTTTTAAGGGGAAAACTGTACATTTAACATTTTCTCCCGAATTATTGCGTGTGAATCATTCCTCGGAATCCTGAGAATTTTCAAGTGCTCCATGTTCCACTCAACTTTTGGTTGTTTGCCTTTCGACGTTAAATGAGTAATTGAGAGCGTGAACGAAAGTTCTTTAAACAGATTGAGTACAGCACGCAAGACTCGCATTCTTTGAACACAAATCGAATTTCCTGGATGTGAGAGTTTGTTTCGAAGGTCCATGAGTGCACAAGTCTTTCATAAAGCACCGTTAACACTATCGCACCCTAGTCGCCCTCACACAACTCAAAATGGCATAATGTCATTTTTGGTGTGACCAAAATGAAATGCTTAGATTTAGAGGAAGTTTAGTATATGATTTGACTGTGAATGGGTTTTATATTGGTTTATAGGTCATTATTAGGAGTCCACATATTTTTAAAAGCTTATGAATTGACTGAATCCCCTCAAAGGGAAGGAAGTCGTCGACACCGACACTGAATTATACTCTCAGCACGGCATGAAGTGAAATGAGTTTATTTGAATAATATTTTTTTTTGAAAAAATATGCGTAACCCTTTCGTGTTCCTCTCTTTGAAATGTTTGCTTTTGGATCATTCCATTTGGGAATGAGAAGTAATGTTTGTAGCTTTGGTCGTCGTCATCGTGCTCTTCAAAACCCCGTCCAAATTTCACACTGAGAGTTTCATAAACTTAAACAACACCACTGGAGAAGCAAGCAATAGCAAAGCAACCACCCGGAGGACCCAGAAAGTGCTTCATTCTTGCATTCTCATACCAAAAGAGTATTTTTGCTTTTTGAAACTGTATTTTTCTAAGCTAGTCTTGAAACTACATACAAAGCAAGAATGACGGGATAAAGCGTCAGCAAAATATGTGTATTATGCGAAAGAAAAAAATGCAGACCAGACTGATTTGAATACGGAACTGCTCCACTCATTCGTCTTTTCTGTAGACTCTGGTTTGTTATGCGTTCTGTCGAACGAAGCATTCTGCATAGTGTATTATCTTTATCATAGCAGTTCTTCAAAAATTCAAATTGTATACGTTATTGCAAGCATAACAACTACATCTTTTTTTATCGCAATGTTCACAGTGTAAGAATTTGAGCTTGAACTTTGCCTTGGCCCTTTTCCCGGTTTCACACCCTATGGAGTTTTCTTCCTTCCAGTTGTTCCTTTTGTTAAAGTTATAAGAGTCAAACCATGCCAGCATAGCACCCTTTACTTGAACAAACGAATAGTATTTTTCTTAAATGTGTTTTGAAACACAGAACGAACGTAGCAGTGCGATACTAAGAGAGTTGGATTTAATAAGATTAAAACGAAGGAGCACCACAGTCTCGGTTTCCCGCTTTGCACTTTGCTATGCGTTCCCAAAGGGTGCTGTCGTATGTGTGTCGATGTCATTTTTTCATAGACGTGGTTTTGAATTGGATTTCATGATGTTATCCTCCAAATAATCTCGACTGGACTTGAACCACTTTTTTTAAACCCGAATACATTTTTTTATATTTTTTTTCGTTTGCCAACTGCAATGCTCTGCTCCAGTGACAAAGAAACACTTGCTCCAAAACCCAAGAAGACCTATTAAATTCAATCTACTAGACAGTTTTCTATTAGATACATTGCGTATCGTGACCTTTGCACTTTGAAACACATCATGTTATGCAGATACGATGCAGCGCAGCAGAAAGTGTTTTTGAAACAACGCATACAACATCACCACAACTCCACTGGCAAAATTTCAATAGGGGAATGAATGCAACGACCTTTTCACATTAATCTAACAATGAAAGGGTAAGAAGGGTTGAGTCGGTTGAGAAAAAGACGCCCAGAACACGATGATTAAAAGCAGTTCTGTACGTTCCAACTCGGAGTTATCAATCTTGAACTCAACTCGTCTTTTTCGTACTATGTTGTTATCAAGGCGGCTTAGGCTTGTGCACGCGTGATTGTGATTTTCTCTTCTGAAAATCATTGGTTTCGGATCCCTTTCAAAACAGTACAAGAAGACAAAACCGTAGAAACTGGAACGTTGAAACATCACACACGTACACGCAGAGTTGCTTCATTTTAGATTCTATGCTCATTTCAAAATCTACAACAAGCCCAAACGAACCGACAACGAAACAACAACCAAGTCGGTATTTTTGTTAACTTTATTAAAGGTTCAACGAGTCCCCGTTGTTGGTAGCACATTTTCCACCTCACTTAATGGTTATGATGACGATGAGACGAGGGTTTTGTACGGAAGTACGTTCGTCTTTTGCACTTGAAATGAAAATCCACATCCAATTTGGTTGGTCTCACATTTATTCTGTAGAGATAAGCGTTATGAAGCAATTCACACGTGTGCGAGTAGTTGGGATACATGATTGTAGACTATGATATCAAGATAGATGAAATATACACGAGATCAGAGGACAGGTAAAGATGCTTTTGAACTGCAGATCCTAGGAAATTCGGATATCAAGGTAACGCTAACGCAGTTTTTGAATGAGAGAAAAGATGTTCTATTAAAATTAATGACAGACTTGCTTCACTCCATCATCATCCCTGCATGGGGACTGTTACAGGACAAAAAGCCCAGTGGGCTTTTCAATGACTTGTCTTTGTACGTAATTCAGAATGCAAAATCTGTGCGGGGTGTAACAGGAGGGAGTGAAGAAAGTGCAATAATTTCAGATTCACTCTGTGTGTGATCCACCTCCTGGCATTTTGGGGAGTTTGCTTGATATGATGATACCATTGTGATGATGGACTTGTGCCTTAGGATCCAAAATTCGCGACACCTCCAAGTCCATTATAGGGTCATCTGTCCGGTGAGCTCTGCACTCGTCTGCATTGCAGCGCAATTTCAAGGAAAGTAGAATTTTTGCAAACTCACGCATTCAAAGTCGTTTCCTGCTTGTAATGAAGTTAGAAGACAGGTGTGGGCTGGAGGCTGTGCACTCGGCATGATGTGTGGTATCAACTTTTGGAACAGCAGCAGCAACAGCGGCTACAACAGCAACATTTTGTGTAACAATTTAACAATGATCCATTGCTATATGTATATTTATATTATGGGTTTATGCGCTCATTCCATCGCAGGTTTTGCTTATTCCTGCTTATACTAACTCGTCGTCCTTGCACAACTTTATTTCTTGCCACGATGACTAAGTCACTTTTGAGAATTACTTTGAGTACTTTTGCAATCGCGATAAACAATATTGCGAATACGAATTTGTTATGGGTTTCTCTGGAACGTGCTTTGATGGCCTTTCGCAAAATGTTTACATTATATTTAATTTGGCGTGGAAAACGCCATTGCGATACATTTCCCATTCATTGTAATAAAAATGCAGTCGTTAATGTTTTATGGGAATGCGCAAAAATTGCGGCACTTTGCCAATCTGCAAAACGAATATTGTGAATGAATGGATTGGAGGTGGAGAAGGAAGCAACTATATATTCCATTATGTGATTATACGTATTTTACGTATACGTGCGTTTTTCCATGTTAAAGAAGCCAATTTTTTAAGTAGTCGTTCTGTAGTAAAATTTTAGGAAACAGATTTTACGCGTAAAATATCCGTTTGGGTTACTTTTGTTAGATTCATATTTTTATATGCAAATGTTGATCAAATAAAGTTGCTACAAGAGTACTTTGCTGATATATATGCTGATGTTGTACATACTACTGTTTTGCTGAGGCTTCAGTTACCTTACCTCATGTAGCATTTACCTATTGTCTGGTTTACATGAGAAGATGCGTCTGGTGTGGTTCGAGTACACTGGGAGGATTACGTCACCTGGCCAAAGTAGTATCACGTCTGATAATCGAAGAATCGGGTTGGAACAGAGTTTTATTCCGGTTTTTCTGCAAGTGTGCTCCATTATATCATGTCAGACTGAATGTCTGAACTGGAGAGAAACTGCTGTTCCTTATATGCTCAGCTAAAAATACGAGTAAACGCCCGTTCTGCACTCTGTTCCATGTAAAAAATGTTTAATACACTGTATAATAGGCTTGTTGCGTTAAGAGAAGCTGTGTCCATTGCATTACATTGTGGTACCAGTTCTATAGTAAATGCCTCCTGGATTTTATGGGCTGAACGTGAACCTTAAACTTTCATGTCTCGCCTTATTAGAATTTGGAACTATGAGCTTTGCTTTAGCTATAGTTCGGTTCTCATAGGTAGTATGATCATATACGAAATCTGGCACTCTGCTTTGTGATTATCGTGATGATTATAAACTCACAGAATCACAACAACTCGGATTGTCCGGCGAGTGTAGATGAAATTTGAGCTGTAGTATTACATACTTTTATTTTCAAACCTTTTTTATACTTTTGTTGCTTGTGTTTAAGAGTAGTATACATGAAAAATAATCCGAGGAAAAGAGTTTCCCCTTTGACCTGGGCATCGTTGTAAGGGAGCGTCTGATCAAGTGTCAACTTGCATAAACTTTGTCGTCAGTTTTTTATGCTGATTGCTCTTAGTCAATGGGAATCGTCCTACAGTTGGAAAGATTGACAGACAGATAGATTTGGTTCGCCCGAGCGGACGAGTGCCCGTGTGTGCATCATGCATTATGTTCGCATATCAAACTGATTCCAATTGGAGTCTACTCGGCCAAAAACAGAGGGGAAATAATAAGAATGGAAAATACAATATCAATGTTACATTAGGTTTTAGGTTTACATCGTTGCCTTGATTGAATAAGGGTTAACATTGAATTGAAAAGGTCCTTTGTAAGTTGTAAATACTCAAATGCACAATCGTGTTATCAACCGAACCTTATTTTCTTTTTTGAAAATTCTAAAGGTTGGAAAGTTGTTGAGTTTGCATTTGTTCCCATTTTAAAGATCTCAAGAGTCAAAAGTTTTGGGTAAAGAAGAGATAATTTTACTCCGTGTAACTTTTTGTTCGTGGGACCCGTAAAATGAATTTTGATGGTTTACCGGATTTCGATAAAATAAAAGGAGCGCATGCGATGTATTCTTACATAGAACTTGTGTTGTACTTTGTACTGTATGATATTATGACTAGGTTTGATAACCATTGTAAAAGAAGATTATTATTGAGTGAACCAAGCTGTAAAATGTTGAGGGACTCAAAGAGAGCGAGAGTTTGTTAGCACTTTTTATACGGTGCTGGATTGCTGGAACATTTTCTTTTGTATGAGAATCTCCGTCGGACCGTCTAGCCGGTGGTAGGTTTCTAGGAGATTCTTTGTGGCAAGATTGGTACTGTGGAAGGATGCTGGAGCTGGATGTTGATGGTCTGATTTTCATCTCCCAAACGCACCCAACGAAGCGTTCAATTCTTCACTTGATTATGACCTGGTAAACAGTGGAACATTGTAAGAGCCCATAAGGTTCTCTTGCTCTCTCCTTTTCCAATCCATTTCTCGTTCACAATCATCCCCAAATCTCATTGAAGAACTCTTCGTGGTCTTGGTCATTGTGTACACCAGGAGCCACCATGTCGTGATGGTATTTGTTCCATGTCCAAAAAAAGCGAATCTTTTATAATTGAGTGTAAGGCAAAGCAAAGGCAACACGGAGACGGCAGGCACTCACACACTGGATTTTTACTTGCACCCTGCTCCCGCTTGACTATCATATTATTGTCAAGTTGAACACTTCTTTACACTGCTTGAATCGGAGAACTCACGTCTTGAAATCTCTGTCGTCATGTCTTCTTTTTTCCTCCTTATGTCCTGCTTTGCTGTCTTCCTTGTCTTGTTTGACGCTATCGAAAAATGAATCTCTCTTCTCCTATACACGAGACACATGGAATTATATGTTACCTTCCTATTATTCACAGTTGAGAATTACAATCTTACAAACAAGAGTTTGTGTCCTATCCCTCGTCTTCAAACTTGAGTCACAGCACAGCAGTGTCCGTGCGTTATCATTTCAAAATAAACTTGGTGTGGGTTCCATTTCCATTCTGACGCTGACTTTTTATATTGTGATCAAGGTGGGTTCCATCATCTTAACTTGTTCACATCAAAATCAAAAAATCTGTTTGACTCTCCCTATAACAAGCTGACATGGCATCTTTTTCCTCTTTGGATTATTAAGATTTGGATAACTGTTCTTCTTCTTTCTTCTTCTTCTTCCGATGAGACTTTTTACTCATTCAATTCCTCTTAGGGACATAAATGGTCAGAATGCTCCAAAAGTCAAGATTGAGAAGACTACTTTTCTATGGTCGGTGGTCGTGGTTCCTCCTTACCATTCTACGTGCTTGCGCATAGCTAAGCAGATTATTATTTTGTAGGCAATATGTATTACATCATGGTACTATTCGCCCACGAATCACTTTTATAACAGTAAAACATTGGTAACGCGGTAATGGGAAACACATACATTGTCTGGAAGCAGTCTCAGGGTCAGGGTACACTACCACTACATACAGAATTACATCTGCTCCTTTTGACCTTTGGGATTGACACCGCCGTGCTTGCTGGGCATTTTGCATTCCCCAGATGGTAGGAACAAGTGAAAACTAATGAAATGTAAATACGTGAAATTAAAAAGGAGTTAAATTGTACTCTCGGTAATGGAAGTGTCTGAAAATGTAATGGAAACATGACCAATAATTACAGATGTTGACCACACCTTTTCGGCCATAATTAAGTGATACTTCCGAAAAGTACCAAAAGGCTGGATGTTCACGTTACTTTCCGCGCCTAAATTATTCACAAATTACATATAAATTAATACATTTTCCACTTCCCACCACTGCGTCGTCGGTGTGACTGGATGAACGTTTTATTTATTGACAACTGTTCGCTTTTGTACATTAGCAACACTTCGTATTCTAACGGAACAATATCCATTATCCATTACATTTGCATTGCTGAAGGGCTTAAAATTTATACTACTAAAGCCAAAGGGTAAACTGTTTTGAAAAGTTGCACACCTTGTGCACACTGCGCACTGTGCACAAGTCTGTCAGTCTGCCTCCTGGTTGAGTGATCATAAAATTTAATGTGTTTGTTTGTCATATTAGAGTGCTTAGGTAAAAGATTTTGGATTATTTATAGGCATGAACACATCATGTCCATTTGTTGCTTTGTAACTGTGATCATAAGTCACAGAGGAGGTTTGTTTCCCATTCAGATTGCCATTTGAGGAGTGCAAGTGGACGTGGTTGCTTGTATGTTTTTGTATTGGGAAATCATTTAGNTTTAGAGGCAATTAGCATGATTCGCACGCAGAAAAAGGCCAAACCGTGAATCATATTTTCATCTTGATGCGCAAATTCATTTCTGTTACCTTTTGAGCCTTGCAAAATGGTTAGACAAAGTCATCACACATTATTTTTGCGAATGATGATATAGGCTTGTCGACTCGTCTCGATGCATGCTAATAACAAGTTAATAAGTTTATGGACTTGGTCGAAATGACTGGAAGATTACTTTGCTCTTGTGTTGCGAACACTTTTTGTAGCACTATACACCAGTCTTCTCTTTTGTTATTTGGCAACTAGGCGGCAATCCTCAATGAGCAATTAGCATAAAAGAAAGAAAAAGGAAACAACATTGAGAAAGTGGCCAAGGCAAAAGCAAAGAGAGGAGCTTTAAGACAAGCCCACTCACGAACTCGTCTCGTGGAAGATTCCTTCAGAAACCTACTCTTCTTAACAGCAACAACGGTACTTATTTGATTACGTGTGAGCAATCAATGAATCGCCATTGTTCAAGGTGTTACGAGAAGGATTGACTTCATCAAATTCATTCAAGAGAAACAAAGGCTATAAATGGCCTGACACCATTAAACAAAAGGCTTCGTGATGAATCCCTTTCCATTATTATTATTATGTATCCAATACTCACTCAGACATTTTTGGTACTTTGCTACGTTATCTTGCCGCGTCTGATGTATTTCTTATAATACATTCCTATTTAATATAGGCAGAAGCAAGTTCCACTTTTTCACTGACTTTGAGATTGAGAGACCTTTTGACATAAAGTTTGAATGGTACAGTACGCTCCACTCCCGCTAAATTTTTATTTCGGGTATTTGCCGAGTCATTAAACTCCTTTTGTGCTCCCTGTAGGAGTCAAAGGTCGGACGCATAAGGTTTTTTGTCTGATTTGATTTCAACGTTGTATGTTGAATACGCAAATCAGACTGCTTTAGTTCGCAGAGGAACAAGGAACAATCATTCTTCCTTGTTTCTTATTTTAGGAAGTGGAATGACTGGCTCAAAATGTTAAGATGAGTTGATTAAATTGTGAAGACATTAAGGTTATGACATCGTGTTCCACTTGGCTATAAAATTTGAGTCCAACTGAGTATGCTAATGAACTAAAATTATCACAGCAGAATTGCATAGCATGAGACGGTGAGGCACAATCAGTGTGATGTCTTCTGAAGCTACAACACACAAACCTGAACTTGCCACTCCTTTAAAAACTCAAAATAGATGGCTGAAGCGCAAAAACATTGCGACCATAAAAATGCTGTTTGTCCTTATCCGAATATTTTCGATTATCACAAACATTCTTTGTTCTTGTGTTCTTTGGAGCTTTGGATTTAGAATCACGAAACTCTTTTTCCTGTGGTTTTTATGACTTTGATACTGCCGTTTCTCTGAACTGCGGGCGACGTTCCAAGAACCTTGACATGATACTGTAGAAAGATACACGGTATATAAAAACTGGATAGAACGAAACGAAACCGATGATGACGAATCAGGAATCGAACTAACGAACTAAGACTAGTTTCGGATGTCCGATTTCCGACATGGGGATTAAAAGCGAAATCTTACTTAAAGCTTTCTACATGATTCACAACTGTACAAAAAGGCTCAAAGGAAATGTGGTACAAATGGGATTTTTGGACACTTAGAATCCAGAGGATTCGTCTGCCTAGGGAAAAAGGATCATTTTCGGGACAGGAGACAAATCCACATTAGAACCGCCACCCTCGCTTCATGATGAGCATAAACTTATTGATGTGCAAGTGGCGTAATTATGGAGTTGTAAATAGGCCGACGTCTCGTCTCATGAAATGGGTGGCTGCATCAGCACGAATCTTGACAAGGATACACCCGTACACTATTTTTATCATTCTGGACATAGTCGAGAGAGTCGAGACTCTCGTCGCCTTCTCTTGCTATGACAAATAACCTGAATGAGTCGTCAAAATGTCCGAATCGGAGCGATGACCCTATCTGCCGTCTGCCTCTTTTGCTTTTCCTAGCACAAAGCGAGACAAATGAGCGAGGAGTCGTCCGAATGACTCACTCAGTTCCGGTTTTTCTGCCATAGCGAGGAAAATGTATTTTTTTCTCTATATTTCTCAATGTTATACTCTCTTCAAGTTGAAGCATAAAGGAATTGATACCACTTTATATTCCGTGAGAATCATGGTTATTCCATTCATTGGACTGAGCAACTCACCGACTCACCCGCTGAGCTACATTCACTTTGTGATTCGATGCGATCGACGTGACGTAGACATGATGAAGTCTTCGGAGTGTTAAATATTTCTCGGGTCTGACCTTCCACGTGAACAACAAAATATGATGTGTAACATCGTACAATTTTAATTCAGAAAATGGTGCGATGGACCAAATCAAAGGAGAATGCTGACTTTTTGTGATTCATAGACTTTAAAAGGCAAAAAACGCGTAGGAAAAAAGAGTGTGACGATGTTCGGCGCTTATTCAGATGTTCCTAAAAGAATCATTGACAAATGCTCTTACACGATCTTTGGAAAAGTATAAGTGTGTAACCACGAGTTGTACATAAAATTTCCATTTCTTCACAACTCGATCTAAAGTCGAAGAGTCAGCCGTACTTTAAACTCTGCGTTTGTATGCGCGTGATTAATTTATTCGGCATGTAACACGCAGAGAGAAAACGTATTATAGATACCTTTTGCATCTCCAGAGATTGAGATTCACAGAGTTTCTCAAGCCTTCCGGCTTTTTTCAGCTGGAACATGCAGTTTCCTTTTGTTTCCTGCATTTGTTGCGCTCGTCACTTTGTTTTTCTCTGAACTGATCCTCTAGTTCTTTGCTGTACTACGACCGTTCTTTCTGTTCAACGGTGATTTTATGTTGCTGCTATTATACAGACTATACACCAGTCAAAATGCATAGTCAAATTAAACAGGAGAGTATCAAACCCGAAGAAAAGAGCGATTTTTTATTCTTCGGGGACGGCTGATAAGAAAACGAACGCGAGTATAATCTTACATTTATTATCGTATAAGATTATATAGTGGACAGGTAGCCTTTCTTTCGTCTTCTGCAACAGTGAGATACTGAAGGGCCCCTATAGACTACCCGGGATATCTTTATTGTCCTCTACAGGATAAGGTGGGAAACGAACGTAACCCAAATGCTCTAATGAGCTTGAGTTTCTTTGTCTGCTTGTGTAATTAGTATTTTTCTGGTCATCTTCTCTAAGATGATAATGATATAATGACCAACTGCGCTGTACTCGTACAGTGCATTATAAAAGTACAGTGCGTATTTCACGACTTGATCATGCTTTCAGGTTTTGTTAACTATGTCAACTAAACTGAAGAATTTCTTCATTAATTAACTGAATATATTTAACTGGTTCCATTAAGAATTAAGGAGCAAGTTGTAGTTGTAGCATGACCTTTAAGTCAGTTTGCCTCATTAGGAAATTCACGTCGTGCAAATTCCAAAGAAAGTTTTCGCTTTATCATCTTTGAAATTTTGGTTTTAGGAATGATAGAAAAAACATGGGTCTGGTTTCCGTCTGGATAATGTACAAAGTGAAATGTTACGTGCGTCTTCCCGTCTTCTGGCATGTGTTCCCCTGTGTTTTTCAAACAAACCTAATAAGTCGCACGAGCAAAAGGAACGATGGAAATTATTAAACTGTTAGACGACTAATCATCAAGAAAAATATCGCCTCCGTTCCAAATCTATTGGGAAATCTTATAAGATTTTCACGCCTGAATAACACCCGGGAAAGTTTCTTTCGTCATAATTTTTTCACATTCAGTCATCTGACTGAGAAAGAAAACTTTTGATATTACTTTGAGACTATTGGCGGATTGCTCACTTGCAAGTTTTTAGGGGGAGCACGGGTTGGTTTGCTGCCTTCTTTTGGGCCGATGATGATCAACGTGCTGTTTTCGTCTTGCTGACGAGAACAGCGCTTAAATGAAAAAGTGGAGTTGAGTGGTGCATTCAATGGGACGCATAAATGCAATGGCTCCGTGGCCTATAAGAATATGAGTATTATGTAATATAGTTTTTTTGGGTTTAAGAGAATCAGTCAGTTTGAGTAGAAGTTTTCCCTTTCCGTGGAAGACAAAGTTTGAAGGAGCAGCAGGAGCGGCTTGATGCAATCGTTGTCGACAAGGAGGAAAGGAAAAGGGAGACTTCATCCAAAATCCAAACCAAACCTAACGCTAGATATAACCAATGTATTGTAGTATGTATGTAATAGGAGTACGGAACAAGTACAACTGCGTGTACTAATACTTTGGGCTTTTCCTTAACATTAGTGCAGAGAAATGGTCGTGAAGAGCTCAAGGGTAGTTGCACTTACTTAGTTTGTGTCTGCGGATCGATTTTATGAAAGGGGAGAAAAAAAGGAGAAAAAAGGCACTATGTTGTCGCTCCGGGAGAATCTCGCGCCCTATCTAACTCTTCTTACGTATACGTTTTTGCTACAAGAAACCACTGAATCCTTAAAGAACCCAAAAAAATTCTTATATGGTTCTCGTTATAAACTGGTTGCATTTGGCTAAAGGAGATTTTTGGTGCATTGTTTAGCTCAAGTTCCTTTGTAGGACACCCCGTTTTTTCTTCAGCGGAAGATATGCAATGACACGTCTTGTGACAACAATGTTCTACGATTCCGACCCACGAGACGTAAAATGCCTTTCGTTGTGATGAATAAGACAATAAGACTAACGTTAGTCTGCCAGAACAGCAGTACTCTTATCGTCCTATCGTTATCATAGTCGTGAACTGTCGCAAGTCCTTTTTGTTCGTAAACTACCGTCCGTTTCGGGGGAAATGGGCGGTTTCTCTTCGGTTTTATGGAGGAAGTCCTGGCGAAACGACACACAGGACAGAACGTTTTGATATTGGTTATGATAAAAACTCAAAAGATGACACGTGCCAAAATTCGGATATTCTATAGTAATAGATTGACCCAAAATGAACTAGTACTTGAGTAAAAGCATAAGAGCTAAAAAACATTTCGCACCCGTTGCTGACCGATATTTGGACCTTTTGCAGATATTGCTTGAGCACTTTTATGCAAAGTGTTATCCTTGTGCATACAGGAAGTGACCGCTTTTTTTGTTGACTGAAACTGTGTCACTTTCACCTCTACAGGAGGAAATGCCCGGAACCGGGAATTAAAAGCTGTAAATGGAATGGCAAACGAACTATTAGTCTGGATAAAAGTAAATGGACTCCGACCAAGACAAAATTAGGCTCATAGCACGATCACGATTGCGATCACACACGACGTCGGATCAGAAACGTGAGTGAGATGGATTACCTAGCTTTTTTATCACTGTCCTGCCGTATGTTCTGCCATATGTTTCTGTCTGGGAGAGAGGAACAAACATTTATGAAACATTTCGGAATATCAAATGTAGGTGAAATGTGAAAAGGTAGACATTGAATAATAACTTTCTATCAAAAATGAACGCTACATTAACTGATAATGTAATACAGACGGGATTGGAAAACAGCGGGATGAAACTTGTTCTGTGCAAAGGTGATATCACTCGTCTCATAATTTTTAACCGGATTTTTCCGAAGCAGGAAGTTTTATAAAAAGTGGGCCACGTTGTCGTCATCGTCGTCGTCGCTGGTCCTGGAAGTAAAGCAGTTTAATTGCTCGGTAGCAAAGTAAGTCTGGTTGTGATAAATCCCATTAATCCCGGGATTTGGTTCGTGAGACCTGCCGTATTTCACAGACGGTTTTGCTACGAATCAATGCCAATGGTTCAAACTTCAAATGTCTCTTTCACTTTATTGTTCTGTCTTCACCACATGTGCATTTTTTTGAAATCCAAAATCCTTCGGTTTTCATTGCTTGTCCAAGGTTGAATTGAACTCATGACAAGATTGACTTGTCCTTTCCTTCCGGGATTCCCAAAACTTTGTATTGCTGGATTTGTATACATCTTTTACAGCACCCGACGCCTGGCTGTTTTCTTTACATTTGTCCCGTGTAATTGGAACAAATTTTTTTGCCTTTTCATCCTTGTTGACTGCGACATTTTGGCTCATTCAGTCAGTTTTCTTCTGCATGTGACGCGTCATGTCTAAACCAAGCAAACTTATTGAAAGCCTTTTACAATGTGCATCTGGCATTGGGTTGCTGAGAAAGATCGCATTTCGTACATACAGAAGTGCTTTTTTTAGAGAAAAATGTAATTGAATTTTGAAAAAAACGTGTTTTATTAACGGAGAAGCATTCAATTTCAGGTGGAATCGTGTGGTTGCATTATAATTGGATATTGTACCGGCACACCGCAGTCCACCCGCATGTTCGGCGTCAAGTACGACTCGTAGTTTGTCAGGTGTTCAGTGTACTATAATCCAAATACAGAATGTTCAAAAAATTTGAAATTCAAAATTTTGTTGTGCTGCATTGCTGCAACAATGTTTTTTGTATGACTTCCCAGTTCCGACACCTGGTCTCACAATGACCCGGAGCTTTACTCCAGATTTTCATGATTCACACATCCTCACCCCAGCAAGCCTTGCGCGTTGCACCCCGACGCAAACCGCTCTAAATCACAGGAGATGAAGGACGAGAAGATCCAAGACTTTTATTACGTTGAATGTCTCTCTTGAAACATGAAGTTGGCTCGTCTCACTACATTTTGTGCAGCAAAAACCGACCAAAACCCATGCTGTTTTACTAGTACAAAATATACTTATTTTTTGTTACCCCCTCAAAAATTGGTTTATTATACAAATTCGCACTGGGCAATGCCTCCGGTCCATCATTTATATTGCATCAGAGTGCCAAACTTAATCATTAGGTATCCACCAGGAAGTCTGGGATTTCTTTTGTGCAACCATACTTTGCGTTTATTGTAATATAATGCAAGCAACTTTATCATTTTTTGTGGAGAACATGACTTTATAAGAAAACCTTAAATAATAATGATGAAGCGCATTTTTTACTACATATCTTTTGCCGATCATGATCGGATCTTCTATGCACATATTGTGCTTTTCAAAATTACATTGGCATTGACAATGGATGGAATTCAATTGGTTTTTAAGCACTTTTCTATGTGAACACTTTTATGTTGTAATCATGAATCGAATTGCCGTTGCAAAAGGATTACTAATTTCAATGTCAATGTGAAAAGGTTCGTGTCAACCGAAAGGTATAAACCCAAAGTGCTGTTCTTGCAGACCTCACAGTACAAAAGGAGTACACAAGTACACTCATTTACAAAAGGATAATCTTTCAAGATTCAAAATTCTTTATGAATCGTTTTTTGTTCTTGTGCACTGAAGAACGGAGTTTTTTTTAAAAAAACTGTTTAACGTTATAGCATAAAGTACAGTAGTCTTATAATTCAGACATTCATGAGACAACGTTGTGTCTTTTCATATGTTAAATAAACGTGCAAATGAGTCATGCCTCCCTTTCATATGTGGGAAATTAAATGCACTTTACACAGACACACGATGCGGTTCCTCAGTTTCTTCTCCGATGAGAATTTATAGCGTTACAACAAGGTGGTTGGTGGGACTGGGACTTTGGGACAATTGGACATTTTTATTCATTGTCATTGGATTAAACGTGTGTGGAGAGAAAGAAAGAACAGACCAAAAAATTGAAACACGAATTGTGTAGAAGTGTAATAAGAATTGATTAAGGCAGAAGGTCCGGATACTAAATTATCCAAGGATAATATAAATGATAATGGGGAAGCGTTACGATTTTGGAATGACAAGTTCTATTTCCCCCCCTTGGTACATTTATTATTGGGCAAAAACCATGTCCTCCCATGTCCCGTCCCGTTCGAGCTCAAAGAACCAAAGGGAACGAAAAGGATTTTGAGGTCTCTTTGGGGACATTTTGTGTGTTTGCTCAAACATTATTTACTCTCTTGTAAATGACTCTATTACGGAACCATTTAATGAATAATGTGTTCAATCAAACAACGTTGTGTCTTGTGTGGGCTGTGTAGACACAATTTTTAGATAGTTTGCTCTGCGCTCAGTCTGGAGGAGATGGGTGATTGGGTTCTGATGGTCCACGTCCAAATAAATGCTATCAGTTGCTCATGGCGATGATGACGGAATGACGGCATTGTATATGCGTCCTTAAAAATGGGGACTCGGGAATCCCGTTATAATAAATAAACAATACATTCTGTTTGTACATGTTTCATAATAATTCAACACGAATTTGATTTTAAGGGGTGGAAATTTTAACCTAAAAAGACACTCGATTCATAGACACTTTTGGAAATGAGAATAATTACTAATTTATCATCAAAATGGAAAGAGCGAATATGACAGAAAAACAGTGCAACGTAGGCAGAAGTAGCGGAATTGAAAGGGGCAGTTCACTCAGTTTCGGATGGTGTTTTCAAATTAGGGAACAAGAGGAGCAGCATTCTTGTCTCGTTGTCTCCCTCGTCGATGGGACCGAAGGCAAGGCATTATTGTATTGTCTGGAATAACTGAATTGTCTCTGGGAAAAGTGACAGAGCTGATATTCATCCTCAATAGTCAGAAGAGTGTGATCCGGGTCATTTGTTTGAGTGTATTTTAGTCAAGATGGATAGATGAGGATGCTCATAGACATGTTTCTAAGTAGGAACAGAAACTAGCACTCAACTGTCGGATCAGGGTTTGGTGTCTTGCTTGCGTCTTTTTCTTCCGCCTGCTGCATGCAGCTTCAAAACTTTTTGGGGTGTGTGTTTGTGATTTACTTTATCGATCAGGACGAACAGGACAAAAGCCACGTTAGCTTTCAGTTTTTCCTACCCCCAACAACCCCTGACTTGTCTGCCATCATCATGATGACGAGAGAGGGTTTTTTTCGTCGTCTTGGTCCACAGCTACTAATACTTCTTCTGTAAAAAATGCGTTATTCCAATCTGACAATTTTTTGATACCATTTTCTCCCCTGGCAAAGTCCAACCCATCTGCATCACACACAAGTAATAATTTGGTAATGCGTGAGATGTTCTTTGAGAGCCTCTAACCACTAACCACCACGACCGACACCACGACGAAGACGGCTTGAATGACTGACTGCTCTAATGATTGTCAAGGGGCCACATCACACTTGTATTTGAACAGAGGATGTTCTTCGCTTCGTCTCTCATTCCGCTTCACTGAATGAAGCAATGATCACACACACACACAAATGAGATATGCTTTCAAAGCATCGTCGTCATCATCATCGGATGCACAATCGAGTGCATTCAACACTTTTTTCTATTTTGTATACTGGTTTTCAAGACCTCTTTTATTTTATACTCTTTTTGTTTCGTATAACATGTGATGTGAGTTACGGCTCTCCCATATGTAATTTGCATTGCATGAAATATAATGACCCATTCATACTCACATAAAGCAGTCTGTCTACTCTACTAAAAAACCCCGACCTGCCTTTTTATCATATCGACTGTCTCATCTTTTGGACTTTAAAGTTCTAATGGAGGGTTTCGTCGTCCTGAGACTACTGACTATGACTACACACAAACACACACTTTTGTCCATTTGATCTCGATGATGAAGAGTCGTAATGTAAAATAAAGTTACGCAATGAGAAAATCCATTCTTCGAGAATGTGTGTAATTACCTCATCTAGTCTTACAGTTCAAATACACCAAAGCAAAACTTGTAGTTCTAGCTTGTTATTTTTCTTTTTCTCATTTGGCTCATTGTGTTTTCTCAACTGAACTTGTTGTTTAGTTTAAAGCTGATTTTTTAATCCTCCTGGCCCTGATGTTGGTGGGTTGGGAAACAATAGCAAAAACCAGGTTTTCTACTACTGTCAATTCCAGCTTGTGTGCAGATGGTATTAACGATGACGGGAGAAGTGCGAGTAAAGTGAATGATGACTTGCAAACGGTTCGGGTTCCACAGCTACGCTTTTCTTTTAGCAGCAATAAAATGTTCCAAAGTGATTTTCACCCAAGTAAACCCTTGAATTGGTGCTAATTCTCTTTTGGAAATTTCGTAAAAAAATTGACTATACAGTATTACAGTTTAAGGGAACAAAGAGAAGTCTTATTTCTGTGTGCATAGAGCAGACAGTATTTTGAGATCGTTTGGTACGTGTTGTGTGACACGACTGTAAACAACATTTCCGAAAAGGGATGTTCACGACGACGTTGTCGACATCCACGTCCTTTCCCTGTCTTCGTTTTGCAGAGATGAGTTTAAATTGCGTCTGTACTGAAGGAATATACAGCAGAAGTAGCGATACAACTCTTCAATGCACGATTTTCCATGTAACACGTCTCTTTTGTACTTTTTTGGGGTGGTTTTTGCCTACGTTGCGTCTTCGGGATGAGCTCATCCAACTTTTGTGACTTTGTAGAATCAAGCAAAGGGAATGGGAAACGCTGTTACTTTGTCCACGGCACTTTTTCTTACGGATGACTGCTCAGCGAACAACAAGTTCAAGTTAGCCGTCCAAACTGCTTGTAGCTATACAGCTTTTTCAGGACATAACCGAATTGCAACAAGACAAAAATGTTTTTATCGTAATGAATGAAACAGAAAAGGTCACATTTTTTATAAGGACGTTTTTGGATAGGACTAATATTATATTACTGTAGAAATCCAGGAGTGTGTAGTAGTATCCGCACGTAGTTGATCCCGTTCCAACCCGAATACTTATTCATGACCTGCAATGAAAAACCCGGGGCGGATGTGACTGAGACATGAGGCATAAAAGCTTCTTTCTCAAACAAGACGAGAAGCCTTTTTTCTTGTGTGCTCGAGATATGTTTGTACTATAGTGGTATTTCTCCCTTAGAAAGAGATTTGGTTTTATTACGCATTGTAAAAATTATGAAGAATGAGTGCAAGACGGATCATGTCACAACTTGAAGGGAAAGATTATCAAATCATTCCAAAAGGAATATCATGCAACGTGATTCCCCTTGACTGTGTCGCATAATGGATTTGTCTGCACGTCTCGTCACGTAGGTGCCGTCAACCGACTTTTTTCTCGTCATCTTTCATCCGAGGACACATCTTTTCGTTATTCTACCCTTTTTTTACATGAAATGCACTTTGCAAAAGCGAGTGGCCTTCAGTAGCATTTTTTATGCAGTGCTGCAGTGACAAGTGCAAGAATTGCCTATTACGATATTGTTAAACCTTTTTTGGTTTATGAAAAAAACCTTGGATTTAAAAGATTACACGTCACACGTCTCAGTCAGTCGTTGTCGTGATTGACGGATTTGCACTATCCAGCTTTAAAAAACAAAATTTTGGGCGGAGGCAATCACGACTGGATCACTAGCTGACCCAAACCGCCAATGAGTCACGAGCTACTAACAATTTAATCTACCTCAGCATGCGGATGTCTTGTAATCTTCACACTTTACGAGATTTCGATTACCTTTATGAAAAAAGCTTGAAGCAGAAGCAGCAGCAGCAACAACAACAGCAGCAGCAGGGAATGTCAGCACTCAGTTTGCCGCTGGTGCATTTAAGTATCAACTATCAACATGCGTTCAAAAGCGTAATCATTTCTACACCACGTCCTGCAAAAAATTGCATAGTGCACAACGTTCCTCATACACTTCTCACACATGACATAAAAAATGCTTTCCAACAAGCGCTCACGTCGTGCTTTACCACGAAGTGTTCGAGATTACGTAATGAAAAGGAAACTGAATACGGTTGAAGTGAAGTCACATCACCAGGGTGCAAGTTGATCATGATCATGATGATGACGAGTTCGACCTGACAGACTGACGCAGATGAAGTACTCGACACATGTGTCTTGAGGAATAAGACCAACTTAAAAAAATCAATGTTGTATACGCATAGTGCAGTCATTCTCATGTAACAAGCACATCTTCTTTTGGCATGAGAGCATAATAATTCTTCTTTGTTTTTGCGTGTGCTCTCACTCGACTCACTGACTTTTGTACAACATGCCATAATGCTATCTTGTCCAAAGATCTGCTCCAGCTTTGTGAAAGCAGCTTCCCTGCTCTATTCGCTCATTGTACTTTAATGGTCAAGGCTACACGCATGAGATTATCGCACTTAACTTGGGATGAGAGAGCAGACCAGGTGATTACATGTGTCAGATGCGTCTCTCCAACTTTGCTATTGCAATACTGGAGACAATGACCTGTCTTGTCTGTCTGCATTAGTTGACCGGTTCATTTCATCCACGTGGATTCGCAAATGAATGAACATGGCTTTGGATGGAACGGCGGTGCCCCATGTTCCATGCGGCATGTCTCACTCTATGTCTCATCTCCATGTAAGTATACAACATTGTTGGGTTTGGTTAGCAGCAGTCAGTGTCATTACCATAAACAAAATTCGATGTGATTAATGATGAATGACAACCTTTGCTCTTCCTTATGTCATAGAGCTCAGTTTATTTTTGGATTTGACAAAGGCGACATTGATCGACAATAAAATTTGCATATAATAAAAATATTTGTCGTGCAATATCAATTTCCATATTATACGGTAGCGCATTTAGAAAAACAGTACTATGTACCACGAAAATTAGTTTTCTAAACATTAAAGAAACAAATTGTGACAATAGAACAAACGCAGGAACTGGTAATTATCAATTATAAAAGTGTAGGTATGACGTTTCTACCAAGAAAATAACATTTTTGGAGTCCATGTAGGGCGAGTGATAATTGTCCAGTGCTCTCGAAGGATATCTCTCATTATTTCCGCTATGCTTGTCACTTCGACTCTCCAGGGTTTTCAACATGCTTTCATTGTTCTTTTGATGTCCTGGTGAGGCTTGTGAACGTGTTCTTTCACCATTCCATACATTTTCAAAAGCAAACTCGTGTCATTCATAATTCCTATGTCGGAAAAGTGAAATAAATGCATTCTAAAGTCGTATTTTGCTGTGCGTGCACATTGTGTCCAAGAGGAACGATTCACAACAATGGAAGAACAGTTACTCACTCATATTTGCTCATTATCGTCCACTACGCCAAGTAAGGTATGGCAGATCAAGATTGTGAGAAGAACGCGAACGCGAGGGTGGCTTTTGCATGATTCACAATTCAAACAAGGGAGAAATATAGGTTGAACACATGCAATCTGCACTTATGCCGTACAGACACATTGCTGTTTGTTGAAAGAATTGAACAAGAGTATTGCATGACAATGCCATTTAATATTGTGTTTGTGTAGTTGTATAGTATTTGCTTCCGAGAAGACGAGGTTTCTTTTTGTTGGCTCAGTTCATTCTTTCGCTGCTCCTTTGCATGCATTCGTTATGACTTGTTCATTAATGTGGTCACAGTAGCACATTCACTGTAAGTGAATCAAATGAACAACAAGTTTGTCGACACTTTAAAAGAAATGGATCGAGCGGGATGCGATGAGACAAGGGAAATGAAGATGTTAAATGGGAGAGGACGACGAAGAATGAGAACTTGGCAACTGAAGATGAAGGAAGCTTCAGGTGTTCTCATTACAGTCATATCTCACCCGGTTCAAAAGAGACGGGATGGATTAATACTCCTTTCCAGAGGGACCAAACAACCAACTGGTCTTGCAGATGGAAGATTAATTGAACTTTCAAAAGTCTTCTGTGTACGGCCAAGAGTTTTTGAAGATAAAAAGACGAGTACATGTACGCACTGTTACAACGTTACAATGTTGTGCCTTGTCTCTGCCACGTGAACAATGCAAAGAAGGCTGAGGCGGATGGGACTTTTTGGTTACGACTGGAATTCTTTTGGCAATTGACTCAATGCTGCTTCATTGTTAAATGGGCTATGACTTATTGTCGGTCATTACTTAATCGTAACTTGACTAGAATGTAAAAAAGTGCACTTTTAAAATGAATGCTTGATGCAGCAGCAGTTTGGATGACCATTAACAATAAAAACAACCAACGTTGTTGTAGAGCGCAAGTGCATCTAGCAATAGCAATGCATTTTGTGTTTTATATCTATTGTACGACTGACTCTTTTTATCATATGGAAATGGAAAGCTGGACGGAATGAGATCGTAGGACAAGACAAGATGCGTAAAATGCAAAGTGCAGCACCACCGGGTTGTAATAAAAAAGCGGGCTCCTTGCAATAGAACAAGAGATATGGGCCACAGATGCAAGATGCAAGTTGGGCAAAAGGTGTGGTTTTTAGAACTGAACAGATGCATCTGCTTGCTCATTGAATTTTGAATCTGGGACGTGGATCCTTGGATGCTTCACCTGCATGCAATAACGTTTTTGGATAGGGCACACGGGGCTTTTTTAATTCATGACTTTTGTGCTTGAGCATCTCAGTTGGAATTTGTTGTTGAGTGTTTTTCCTCCTGGAAGATGAAACATTGTGGAACGTCATGCACGTGGTGGACACACGGCTTTTGTGGAGGTGTTCGTAATGGTCATAAGGACCAAATGAGATTTTTATTACTCACTCTATCTCTGAGATAGACCAACTTTGTAATTATTCTCAATTGAGTTTTTAAGATATTCCTCTCCCACATGAGACAAGTCTGCACTGCGAGGAAGTGTACATTGCTAGTTTGTCTTTTCTCTGGACCCGGATTAAGGGAACGTTGACGATGCTGATGACTTTGAATGAGTGATGAGCCCTTGCTCCAAGGAAATTCCGCCCTGAAGACCCACATGTCATTTCTCATAAAGGCATTTTTCATTTTCATTAAGAGATGATGCTAGTCAAATGACGGCTCACATGCACACATGAACAGATGCAAATGAGAGTCTGTGCGTCTGCATTCAATGCAACAACATGTCTTCATGTTTCCAAAACGCTAAAACCGGGCTCCAGGGTTGTCACTTTCTGTCTGCTACAATCATCTCTCGTGAACATCCCGTCGTCGTCCTCTCCTATCAAAACCTTTATTCCAAATAAGCGAGAAGTTAAATATGGGCTCATCTTTGCAACTCCGTTGATTCCTCCGCCTGTGTCATGGGATTTATAATTCTCCAAGGCTTTTGGCCAGGTATACACTGCACATACGCACCCGAGATATGAGATATTTGTTTGTGTATATTTGCATATTATCTCAAGGATGCAACTTAGTTAGAAGAGCATGCAGCAGCAACTGACAACATTAGCGTCACTCTTATGTGTATTTGTGTGCGTTATGGACAGCGCAGAGAAGGATACTTTCAATTTGATGTAGGTACCCTTGTCTGTAATTTTGAAAGGACCCCTCAAGGCATTTTAGAAAGACCTTCCACAGTATTACTATCCGAAGTTCAGCTGTAACGTCGGCTCAATTAATGATAATTTATACTCGCATTTATTCCAGTGCTCGAAGCAAATTATAACTGAACGAGGAGCAATGTACAGAAGATAAAGTGAATTGACGAGTTTAGCAAGGCAAATTGCTCAGTTTTATTCCTAGTTGGACTATAGATTGAAGAGCCAAGAATGACTTTTGGTCACCACAGGGCACTTTGGTGGGTTGTTACACAACCGTTGTAATCGCTCAAGCAGCCTATAATCAAACGGACAGTTAAAAGTTGATTTTGGAAGTAGCGAAGAGGAAAATTCAATAAGAAAATCATAATATTGAGGCATTTGGGCTATAGCTGACTAGCTGACCAAGTTATTGCTACGTGGGAGATTAGTTTTCGTAGTAAATGTGTAATCTTACTAGTCGTGCCGCCGTCCCTACATTACTGCTGTAGAACAAATAAAACGAGACATTTTTTGACAGACAAGCATTGTTGAAGTAGGATAAAGGTTGGGCTTTGTTGATGTTCCCCAGGGGAAATTGCCAATTGGACATGTGAATGAGATTTCAGCGACCTTAAATGAATTTTCTCTACTTTCACTCACGGAGTGATGAGAGATAGGCTTATTTGGACAGGGCAGTGTGCAGGCATCGTGTGGACATCAAATCAGATTGGAGTGATAGCTTCCAATGGCACTTTTGTGTCAGCGTGCGGCTTATCCGCTCTGACTCTCAAGAGTGTGAGTCGTGTGTTTAGAAATGTTAGTGAGTCATCCTCTTTGCCATTTACACATTGTCACACAAGCACACAAGCTTGTTCAAAACCCGTTTGTGCAACATCCGTGAATTTCGCAGCTTGACTACGGTTTGACTACATGGCATGAAGTATGACGTGGCATTTACTGGTAGATTTGGCATGGAAAATAGAATAGTAAGAATTCCTACTGATTCCATTCCACTGTCCCGCAAGGCCATAATTCCATCTTGTGATTAGTGGCTATTGATTATATGATTATTGATTATTGAATAGCTGTTTATTTATAACTTGGAGTTTCTGGAAGTCACCGGATGTTATTGAAACGAGCTAGTGAAACTGTGAGAAACTGTCACTTGACTTGTACATCCCGCATATTTTTACCATTCCGGGTTCCCGGGCAGGAGAAGCAGTCACAAGTAGTTAGTGTCAATATGTACTGTGTTCATCGATGATGACTTGTTGGGAATCACTAATGACAGGAACCCAAAAATCTCATTCAGAGTCTGGATTCTCTCAGTGCTTGTGTTGTGTTGGGGATTGCATTCAGGCGTTTATTTTTTGAGGTTTATTTTTAGATGGTTATTCTGTAAAATAATTTACAGCTCAAACGAATAGCATCTTCTCGGGAACGTCAGC
>JABASF010000603.1:0-36220 GCA_019776145.1 Harlomillsia oculata
CGCCCCTTTTTCAAAACTAACATTTTGGTTACGCTGGTTCAAAGTTCATTCGTTCATTAATTTTTAAGTTTTCTTCCTATTCTCATTCGTCGAAATTCCCTTCGAATTTTAGCATTCGATGAATCCCGAGCGATTTCGTTGTCATGCGAGGCAGAATGCCGAAAGTGCATAAAGCAAATAGCAAATAACAGAAACGTATTGGTAACCAAGGAAACATTCGAGGCCGGTCGTCGTACAGACACTGCGTTTTAATAATAAGGTGACATTGTGAACAAATAAAAAATGTGAAGGCGTTGAAAGTCAGCGAAAGAAAAAATGTCGTAAACAAATAGTGTTTCTATTTAATTGGAAGAGAAGGCCGGACGAAAGGCCGAAGGCCTTTCGGCCGGCTTAGGTTTCGGAGACTGGAAAAAATCCCATCCGGAGATCGAATGGTAGAATCTCGACGGCTGATTAGTACTCCTACTTCTACTCCGTACTCCACTTCGAGTACTCCTTACTATCCATACTCCCCGTTTTTGAAAAAGTACTCCCTACTCCAGACTCCAAAAATCATACTTCCGCAATCACTAATTGTGGAATTACAAACTTCCATTTTAGATTTTCAGTTTTAGCCCTACCGAATGATCGACCGGCTTCCCGGACCGGTGACTCTCTTTTACAATGACGTTGACACAAAAACCGAAAAAAAACTACTAAAAAAAACTCAATTGAGTACAACTGTACTGAGTACTGTTTTCAAATTGAACAAAAATGAACAAAATATAAATGACAAAAACGTGAAAACCTTAAAAAAAACCTCAAACACGAGCTGAGGGCCACGAAAACTTACAATATTGTGAGCCGCCATACTCCTAATGACACTCTCCGCAGTTGGAGGTGGTGGAGGTTGTGGTGGAGGAGCTGGCATCGTATCTTCTTCAATCACCCGACTTTTAACGCGAAATGAAAAGGTCACCGAGCGAGACGAAAACAAAATGGAGGAAGTGGACGAGTGGAATAGATCCTTCTCCAACCAAGTTCCAACAGCAAGTGAGAAGAAGAGAAACATGAGAAAAGCCCAAAAGCTGCAAGCTCAATGCGAGTGGTTGATGAACGGACGCGCCAAACTCCGAAGACTCCGCTGCGACCTGCAGCTCCAGCAGCAGCTTTGGCTTTGCTTTTTTCTCTCATAGGATTTTGCCTATCTTCAACTTGAATCTCGTGAACTCGTTACGTCGTTACCTAACTCGTTACCGTTTATTGTTTAGTTGACATTGAGCATATCCGCTTGCCATTGAACTATTATTGACATTGATCACCATGTCCAAAAATACGAATGGGATCCTGTGTATTCGTATTTGCCTAATTATATTCAACACGTTGGCATTCGTAAGGACTCTATATAACAATATAACATTACTTTTGTAAAAATACACCCATTTTTATTAAACAATTTTCTGGAGAGCAAACTATTCAAATTGACTAATTGATTGTGTTGTCATGTGTCTAAATTAAAAATTCAGTTTGTCATTGTTTTTTTAATGGGAATTTTTGTCATTTTTTGAGCAGCTGGTTGGAGTCGTCACTCTCGGGATTGGAATATGGCTTTTTTATCAAGCTGGAAAGAGCAACGAGATTATGACTGATATGACCCAAACCGAATTACCAGAGGAGTCACAAGATTTCTTAAGTTTCAGTATTTTTCTAGTTGTTCTCGGCGGTTTGATCACAATCATCAGTTTCCTCGGATGTTTTGGAGCATTGATTGATTCAAGATACATTCTCATGATAGTAAGTTGTTACATAACATAATTAGTTGACATTCCTAACTTGGATTGTGAAGGATCATATTTTTGCAAAGTGTAATGTAATGTAATGTATTTGCTTTGTTTTGTTTTGTAGTATCTCATCTCTGTTTCTTTAGTGCTCTCCTTTCAATTGTTGATTTCCATTGTGGCCATCATGTATCGTGAGCCAATGGGTAATACCATCCGACAAGAACTATTTGAAAATATTCAGTCAGCTCGAGACAGAAATTCCTATTCCGCTTCTACTTGGGACATGGTTCAACAAAATGTAAATATTTTAATTTAGTATCTGAAAATTGATTCTGGAGATTTTGTGATTTCCTTAGATGACTACTACTTGTATCTTAATTTTTTTTCTTTTTGTAGTTCAAATGCTGTGGGATCGATGGATTTTCTGACTGGTTCACATTGCCTGAAGAAGGCAACTCCGTTCCGGATTCGTGTTGCATTGAACCTACGGAGGGATGTGGAAAAACCGACCCGACTTTGTGGCACAAACAAGGCTGCCTTCAACACATTCACACTTGGACTATGGAGCAATTACATCTTCTTGGATTTGGAATCATTTCTATTGTTTTTCTGCAGGTTAGACTCGAAAATTGAAATTGCTTGCTCAGAGTAATCCTAATCAAGAATGATTGCGGATTGTAATCGTAATCACACACTATATCTTTTTGCACATTCTGGGATATAAACTTATGTACGGGAATTACGTTTTTATGCAGCTTTTTGGGATCATCGCCTCCACTGTGCTTTATTGTCACCAACCTCCCTTGAACGGTCGTAATCCGAGGCCTTACGCATATGAGAGAGCAGGAATCTAAAAATTACAATGTTGAGACTGACTTATCGAAATCTCGTGTTCAACTTAAAAATCGTCATAGGCCATTACATCACTAACAAGAATCTCTAAAAGTGTGTCATGTACTGACTTATCTTGTTAACGTGCCATGATAAATGATAATCAATAGTTTAGGCTTCAAGGCATTCTAATAATGTAATACATCACTCACTATATAGTTATACTAATCCATTGTTATGATCACCTCGCTAATCGCAAAAAAATACTATTAAATATTATATAATTGTTAATTTCGTTAAGAACTCACACATCAACAGGTAGTTAAATCCTACACTACACTACTCATCGAAATCGAAGGCAATTAATATTGCATTTATTATGTTCAACAATAAAAGATCGTTACGGTGCAGCATTCTAATGGCGTTGAAATTGATTAGAACCAAGTTCGGATGGTAATCATTCCATGTCGTGTTGTTGTTGTCTTGCACTGTTTGCCTTAAAATAATGGTGGCTACTATAACTACGATTATGATTAATAATAGCAGCTGTTAATAGGAGATACTTAAAATTGTTGCAGCTACTACTACACTATAATAGCATTTATTGTGAATTTGTACTTACTACAAAAGTGTGAGTAAAATGTAATTGAGAATTTTGGGGAAATGCAGAATAAAAATGGATTTGTTGTTATTGCAAGATGCCATGGGCGAGTGAGAATGATGTGAGGTAATGCATTCTAAAGTAAGCTTAAAAACAAATTGTAAACAGTCGGTTAGTAGTGCACACAGAGAGACTTAAGAGCGTGCATGGGACCGTGCAATTAGTGACTCAAGTTATGAGTTGGAGGAGGCATCGGAGCGTGTCCGCAGGGGTTTGCTGTATATTTGAGCCTCCAAGTCGTTTATTGTCAGTTTCGCCGCTGTGAGGCAATTAGGTGTCGACGAGTGTGACGTTTGTTGTTGGCTTCTGTTAGATTTACGGGAAGTCAAGCAAACCGTCCACGTCCAGGTCAATTAGTAGGGCAAGCAGAGTGCCCCCGCCCCTGCCTGCATGTCAGTGTCCATTGGCACTGGTTCTATCTCAGTGAGCAAAAGCAAGTATAGAAGGTAGGAAGCTGCACAAGGCGGAAAACCAAGTTCCTCGGGTCACTAGTGCCAAACGTTTTTCTATCCTTCTTTAAGAATTCTCTAGATCATTTCTTGGAAGCAAAATAAATAGACTTTTTCACGAGCTTGAGAAGTCGTGCTCAGATTATTTGCGATACTGCACCAGCACAAAAAGGGAAAAGTGCACACAGGAATTCTATGATAATGAATGACTAAAAGGAAAATGGCTGAGAAATCATTTAATTTGGATGCCTTGGAATTTGTGAAGGTGCTGCTAGAACTGTTGGTTATAAACTTAATATTTAATTAATGACCTGACCTTCTCTCTCTCTCACTCTCTTGAATTCTTGCTTGATTAACAGAGACAGAGGAAATAAAGCTTTTGTGCACTGTTGTCGTTTCATTTGGCACTTTTACCATATATGCTACATTTGCCTCCAATTGGTAACTTGGCAAATTTCTTTAAATTGTGTATAATTTGCATTATAAAAGCAATATTTATTGTACGATCGATAACATTACAGAGTCTTGGAGTGAACGTGGGATGTGGAAGTATGGGAAATTCCGAGCGGTGCTTGCTTTTATCTGATTGCTATTTAGTATTAGTACAGAAGGAAGAACAAAATTTCCCTGTGCAAGCACTTTGAACGGTCATGAATGGATCATGTCATATATCAATATGCATTAGGCTATGATATGAACTACGATTTGATAGTTCAGTATGAATGCAATTAATTCTGTGCAACTTGCAGCATAATGGCATGAATTACAAAAGGAGAGAGATGGAATCGTGTTCAGAATGCGTTGAGATCGGCGGCGGAAGAAGAACCACTCTTCCTAAACAGGAGGGAAGTGCCAATTTACAAGATGGATTTGTTTGGCCAAATAATGTGTGGTTGATGCTAATGTGCACGTGATCAATTGACGGATGAGCCACTACTGGAAAGTGGTCGGTGAGCAGAAAACAGGTGAGTCAATTCATTCAGAAGAATTGGACGAACGGGTGTTTAGTAATGTCGATGTAGTTGTAACGTGGAGCGGCAATTGCTTCACCGCCTCCGTGCCTTGCTTGGTCACTTGTGTGCTTGTTGGTGGTCATGTGCCGTCGTTTGAGACGAGTGAAAGTGGTCAAGTGAGTATGGGACAAGAGCGATTCGGCAACTGGTCACGGCGTCACACAACTCTTGCGGACCAGTCTTTCGCCAAAAAAGCCATATACACTCACACTACTCAAACTCAAACTCTTACGACTTTTGTACACATACGGTCAAAAATGCACAAGGGCCACCAAACTCTTTAACCGCTCCTGGTGGTGGTGCGTGGTGCACTTGGAAGCCTTGCACGATGACAGTCAAGCTAGCGAGAGTGGACGTCGACGTCCAAGTCGAAGTCCGTCGTCAATCCTCAAATCCTCAAGCTTCTCTCTTTCCTATGGTCACCAAGTTCATGAGTCACTTCGTCACCACTCACCACATATAACGAACCAAATTACGTCGTAGTCGTCCACGTCGTTGTCGTCGTCGTCACGTCTCTTTCATGCAATGCCCTTTGACATCTAAATAAACTTAAAAGAAAAAAAAACATTTAATGAACTCGTAACGTTGTAGTGTTTTATGAAAACTCACTTGTACTAGAGCAAACTGTACAAAAACAAGTATCCTGCATTCTACTAAATCATAACAACAATACGTTATTCAATTAATTGTTGTTTTTGTATGAAAATGCATATCAGCATGCATATCATGTAATTGTACTTAGTAGCACAACAACGACAAAAATCCCAAATAAAATTTAATCGAGAGAACAAAAAGATATTTCTGCTCTGGTTATTCAGAGCTTTTAGTTTAGTTGGTTTCATTCGTTAGATCAGCTTTACTAATTTTGCTCATTCGTAGTTAAGTTGACTGTCTGACGTAAGTTCGGAATTTTTTTTGAGTAACTTCTTCCTTCTTGAAAGAAGGCCGTACGCGTACTTCCGTGCCTTATGAGTTTGCCAGTAAAAGTACATTATAGTTGAGTTAAGTTGGTGAGTAGTCAAAGGAGCAAGTTCCCTTATGCTTCAAGTCCTCCCGATCCTTTGGATTTTTCAACCTCCTTCCACCATTTTGCAGTTAACAACAACATTACGACGAGGCTCGTGCTCACTCAGCCCCATCATTTAATCTCACTTGTAAACATGAGCAGTGGTTCCGCCTCAACTGTCACTCATTAGTTCTCCGCGAGCTTGATTACATCCTACTACTAAAACTAATACAATTATCAAAAAATGTAATGTGTGCTATCTCGTTCAGTCCACCAAGTACTCAAAGTCCACCAAAACTACAATCTCCTAAACGACTACTGTATACGTATGTATAGTCTGCAAAAAAATGAATTTTTCAAGTCTCTCAAGTTAGTGTCAGAAATGTGAGCTGCCAAAAGTCTCAATAAGTCATAGTCATTCTTCAAAATTTTTGGCTTGTATTATTATTATTGCATCATAAATAAAATCGACGTATCACACGTCACGTTTCTCCGTCAACGGAAACTTTAGCCGAAAATTACGTTATGGTCTCAATTTGAAGTAATCATAAAGAATATAATTGTTAATGAATCCCGAGATTGGTATTGTAAGGGATTAAGCAATGGTTTTATATCATATTTCGTTTCTCTTTCTCAACAATGACATTGAGGAGCGATCATCTTTGTGTTTTTTTGGCATAAAAGCAACAATGGAAATCCTGAGTTTAGCTAAGACTTTAATTTGCCAAAAACTAAAAAGACAAAAGGACCGCACACAGATTTTGTAGGGCAGGTGATTAGGTGATTAGGGCAAGGAATCCTACTCTCCATCTCATCTAAGCGAGAGTATGCGTAACACTTGATGAGTGTCCATGTGTCTAATGACCAAAGTGGCCCAGTCACTATTTCAACGAAACAAAAAAAGGGCCCACTTGCTTAAAATCATGTGAAGCAAAGAAGCAAAAGCCCTTCTCCTTCATTCGTTTCGCACATCTCAGTCGTCCGCATTTTTATTTTTTGTATTAAAAAAAGTCTCAAGACGTAACATTTAGCATAAGCAAGAAAGAATCGCACATTTTCGTATGTCTATGAAAAGTGTCATGTATATTTTCTCACAAGCACATAGAAACCAATTACTCACATGAACAGAGAACGACGGAGTATGTCGTTTTTGGGAATTCTGTGTGTTTAATTTGCAACAATTATTCATTGTTTTGTAGCCGAAATCAAAAGTGCAGACTTTTCTGGGACTGACTTAATTTTTCGTAAATTTGCAATTATTCAAATATTGCATTGCAATGCAGTTGACAAATAAGATTTTTGGTCATATTACTATAAATTGTGTTAGTTCGTTTTGATGAATGAGGCCTAGTAGGTTTTTGCATGAGAAATTACGAAAAGTAAAGCAAAGCGTGCTTTTGATTGTTCTTCTCCTGAAGGTGAGGAATTGGTGAGAAAGAAACCAAACCGTTGAAGGGTTATGTCTTTTGAGGACTAACAACTTCACTGGCTACTTGGAAGTGTGTTCAAGTCAAGCAGTGACTTTTTGCTTGACCCAAAGGCATGCAAAAGCTAGCTTCTTATGCCAATAAGGTTCGCCCTGTACTCAAGCCAAAAACTTTTACTTTTGCACCCAACGAAGCAAGTTTTCTTCCGTCACACTGTGCACTCTGTTCTTCAGTCTTGAGCCCAGCGTCAAAGTGTAAACACCCACTGGTTCTCTCTCTCTCAGTTGATCTTCTGACACAACCGTTTCACATAACCCATTCATTCACCTGTGGTCATTCCACGACTAGTGCCTTTCAAAGTACTACCTTTGTAGCTTTGCAACCTTCTTTTGTTCACTTTTTGGATTTCTGTCCAGTGGTTTTGCTTCCAGTTTTTGGAATCTTCAGCTATTTCTAAAAAAAATTCCAGGTGAGTTTTTGCAATATTGAGTGAAAACGAGTATGAATTTATTACTTTTTAAAAGTTGTTGTTTGTGTCGAATGTGTTGTTGGAGTACATTGCATTCTGATTGTTGATGTTACTGCTGTTGTGTGAGAGTGCATTGCATTGGAAGTTACATCATGCACCTGTTCTCATTGAGTCAATACGGGAGAAAGGGAAAAGAGAGGAAGACCGGTAGGCAAAGCGAGAGAGCTTCATATAAAAGAATTCATTTGATCGGCATAATGTAGAAAACTTGTCCGGTCACTTTGATATGGTTGCCACTGTGTCACGGCGAAGGTGGACACAGTCAAAGCACTCGTCTACTCACTCACTCCGCCTAATTGTCTCAAGTCTTGAACTTTCCATGAATGTGTCAAAGTTCCAATAAATCAACTCTCTCTTCTCGTCTCTCGCATTGGTCTTTCCATGCATTTTGATATGCATATATGATCTCATGATCTCATGTCTACAACTTCACGGGTCACTTTGCAATGTAACACGCACGGGACCAAATTCTTCATATTTTGACATTATTATTCTCTTTAAATCTTTCTCTCTCTTCTCTCTCTTTGAGAATTCCCTTTTTTGTTGTTCTTCTCACACTGTAAACTGTAAAACCCCACTCGGCGTGGGGCACGATGAGACGGAACAACCTGACACAAACACACGGCTCACCTGCAACGACAACATCAACAATGTAATCTGACCAAACCAAGTCATGTCACCTTTCTTTGTCAAGTCCATGTCATTCCGTCCCATTCCATGACAGACAGATCTTGATGATTTTGACCCCCATATTATTTTCTCATTACAATTTTTCATTCATGAAAACCCGTGCTCAAAGAGAAGAAGATGAGCAAATGAGCAGATGAACAGACAATATGACATTCATCAACAAGAGATAAAATATTTTCTTGTGCTTGAATCTCGTGTCTCGTACACCTGCGTTTTTTACGATTCTTATACGCTCTTGTCATTTCTCTCAGTTTGAGTCCAAATGAAATGGAAATTCATCAAGTCGTAAAAAGACATTAATTCCCTATCGTTTCACTGCTGAGTGATGTGGATTCCGAGAGAGAGAACTGAGACAAGGGGTCACAGTGTCAATCGTCCAGGTGACTCAGAGCCAATTTCTTATGAATCGAGAGAGTATAAAACATGATATAGTATTATAAGCTCATTCGACCAACTTGACTAGCTTCGTTTCTCTCAGTTTGGGTTCGACAAGTCTTATTATGCTTTTCCTTACCTTCCAAGCATACAATCACAATAGTCAAGTATCAAGTACAGCACCCAAAAGACTTCAAAACTCCTTCATCAGATTCGGCACAAACACACTCAACAACTGCATTTTGGATGAGGTTCAGTGCGTCTCTACTTACCCCTTTTACCAACTTTTCTCATTCATAAACAAAAAATTATAGCACACAGGACATCATCATTATCAAATCTTTATTCTACAGTGATTCCAAGTCTAATATTTGTAGTAGGAGTTGTTGTTTCTCAATTACTTATTATTAAATATCAAATTCCTATCAATTGAATTTCTACAGAATGAAATCGTGCTCCTTTGCTTTGGCTTTTGCTCTCCTCCTGGCTGTGAGCCGGGCTCTCCCAGTGCCAGAAGAGACATCCGCTTCCGCAGAAGAAAAGACTTCGGTAAGTTTCCTTTTGATTTCCCTCTCTCATCCTGATCATATCATCTTTTCATGATTGACATTCTCCTCATCTCGCTTCCTTGTAGTTATTAGATAATACATTGAACAATATTATAATTCTTTCAACCAATTACGTCACAACAACAACATTAATATTATGATGAGTGAAGGGAAACATCACATCCCTTTCATTACTAATTCCTTAGAAGACTCATTTGACTACAGTCACTATATAACACACGTCTATTGTTATGACTATAGATCGTGTAGTTAAGTTAGTTAGCATAATATAATTTACGAGCGACGACGGACACATAGTTTTTTTTTCGTAGCCTCATCTGACAAACAGTGCACATGTATACGCGTACAATGTACAACCACCACCGTACAATGCTGCAAAGACCGGTTTTGAAGTAACGGGTTCAGTTGTAAAGTCATTTACAAACAGAAAACATCATAATTCGAAAACAGACGTGATATGATGCTTGTAATTAAGATTATAATAGTTTTATTTTCGTTGGGAATTTCATGGGTTTGGATTGGACATGAAGTGTCATTATATTGGCAAGAGGCAAGAAGTCAATAGCGTCACCGCAACAGCTGCGGTCATAGAGACTTGGACAGTGGATGTCATTGTCAATGGTCTCTGTATGTGGTGAGACGCAATGACGAATTGGAATGAATGACATCGTACTATAGTATAGTATAGTATAGATAGAGAGCGGTTATTTTGTGGACATGTAAGTAATTGTAAGCTTGTAAGTAAAAGTAGTCAAAAAGGCCCATAAAAGTATAGCTTTATTTGATGATATTATATGATATTATTGTATAAGTAGTAAGTAGCCGACGCCGAAGCTGTAGTCATCGTCGTCGCTGTTCGTAATAAGAGTCTTTTTGCATTTTTGCCAACTTCCTGCTTCCGTTCACTTGCTGAATTGAGTCATGTGCTCCAAATATTTGAGATGGTCAACCTGAAACGTCACATTTACACATAACCTGAGTTGCACACGTCTCTCAAAGTGGGCCCTGGCCACTTTCCCTCGAGAATGGGATATGCATTACCTCACGTCCTGTGTGAGAGCAAGAAACCATTTCCGTTTGTGTAGTAGCCACGGAAGCTTGGTCACTCAACCAGTCTTTCTGTATATGGCCCTCCCAAATTTCCTCAAACGTTTTCGAGGGACCCTTAGATAATTAAACTTATACCTTACGACTCCAACACGTAAACGAACAACATGATTATGAATGCAATTCTTTTATAATAACAACACGAAAAAAAATGTAACGTTTCTATATAGAAGGAAAAGGAATTTCCATAATTTGTGCATTTCATTTCATTTTGTTGACTTTGGAAATAAAAAATATTTCCTTCAAACCGTTCCAAGTTCAGTCGTATATACTTGAAAAAACTGTAGATTTTATTTAAGTTCCTTCAATAATTATTTGATAATCATTATTAATAATTTAATTGCCGGGAGAGATCGAGGTCTATATTCCTTCAGGAGGAAGGACGATTCCTAGGCGATTGTGAAGGCTCTTCTCACTCACTTCAAAAAATTCCCTAGTTTCCATTTCATTTCATTTTCATTTTCATTTGGTTTTCATTTTTTTCATTCCATTGTTGAAGTTGGATTTTGAGCAAGCAACAGTAGTATTTAAGCTTACTTACCTGTAAACTGGTAAAAGTGCTATAAATCGTTCAAATTTTTGTATCATGTGTGGCAAAAGGGCCCAAAACAAGGAGGCCAAAGGTGCGCAACCGTGGGACAGTTATGTTTGTATGTGCAACTCCACTTCAGAAATGAGGATGGTTCCCAGGGGCGCGTGAGAAAATGACGGCATTCGATGAACCACGTAATGTTCTCCCGGCGAAGATTGCGTGACACGCCGTCATCGTCTTTCGTTGTCCACTGACCCATTCACGAGAAGCTTCTTCATATATTGACTATGGTCCATGAGGCTGTACGTATCATCAACCAAATGGTCCTCTCGTCATCGGCATCGTCACACTAGTGTTTTTCTCTTTCAAATGGCACATCCTTAATCCTAGGCTGATGCAACGATGGCTCATGACAAAGTCAGACTTGATGACATGATGTGCTTTGTTATTAGTTAGAAGTTAGTTAGTTAGTTAGTTAGCTTTGTAGGAATGAAGCGAGTGCATTCTCCTGTGAGGTTTTGTGCTTGGTTGTGTCATAGTCACTACTTCACTCTACTCGCTTTACATAAGGTGTATAATAACCTATGGACATAGCTCACCGTTGTCGATACTTGTTGAATTGTTTTTCTTGTTGTTTGTTGGTAGCGGTGGTCGTCGACACGTACAAGAAGGAACGTGTAGTATGTAATGTGACTCTCTCGATGATGGTGGTGCATATAGCAAGTTGGCAAGCAAGCAGGAGCACACCTGTAACGTAATGTAACGTAATGATATCTTCGTCAATCGCTTCATTGCACGAAGGAGAGCATTGAGCATTAGGATTTTTGCGAGAGGATTTTGCCCTTATGACCAACTGAAAGACTCAAACCTCAAACTGACTGACTTCTCTTTGGTTTTATCAAAGGAGAATCGGCAGTTGTCGAACAACATG
Organism: Harlomillsia oculata; assembly: GCA_019776145.1. Taxonomy (NCBI): domain Eukaryota; kingdom Metazoa; phylum Arthropoda; class Collembola; order Entomobryomorpha; family Oncopoduridae; genus Harlomillsia; species Harlomillsia oculata. The sequence goes on from JABASF010000603.1 coordinate 11,881, forward strand.
TGAGATTGGGAGTTGAGGGAGCGTGGCAAAGAACAAGAAAGGGGAACCATGTGTGTCGACGTAGATTAGGTTTGGTCACTCTCTGCCCAATTGCTTGATGAGGAGATGGAGAGTGAGACACACGTCTGTGAGAATTACATGAATGTTTTTGGTCGTTTAACTCTTATGAGTGAGCGAGAGAGCAAGGAAGCTGTGTTAAAAGTACCACTCCGAAGGAACGACGACGACGTCGTCGTCTCACTTGGCCAGCAAAAAGGGGCAACGAGCCAGCAAAAATATTTTTGCACGCAAGAAAGGGAAAAGAACTGATATACGGACGAGATTTTGCCACTTTTTTCCCCTCATTCCAATGCATGTACAAAATACATTTATTTTTGCTGGTGGACATGATATTTAGAATATGGGCTTGTGTGTCTTCAGGGCTTCCTAGTTGCGCTATTCTATGAATGAACAAATAACTCAAGGTGTGGCCACATCAACACTCCAAACTTGCAATAATTTGTATGCACTTTGCTGTATTTAGTATATTATATACTATTAACTTCTATACAATTACAGTGCATTTTCTGTACTTCATACTAACGTACTTTGCATTGGACCAGAAGGAGTGACAAATGACAATGCAGAAATTAAAATTGCGATTCTCAATGCAACCAATGAAATTGAAATGTCCAAGTGCCCTTGCACTCGAAACAACTAATGTTTTGGTCATCGGTCTTGTTTCATGTTGACGTTGTTGCACATGATGAGACTTCTCGACAGCTTTGAATTTGAGGGATTGATCAAATGACGAAAAGTGAGAAGGACTCTATAAGTATATACACATATGTAAAACCCTTAGTGTACACATGTTGTACAGTCACACACATGGCTCGCTCAGAGAAGTGATGATGATGTGATATGGTGTCCAACATTACGCAATGTCATTTTTATGCAATGTGGTTTTTGCATCTTTCAATTCTACGAAGAAGTTTCACTCTTTTTCTTCATCTCCCCTTTTCTTCTTGGATGACGACGATAAGACGACAGAGGACTCCCTCACTGAGATTTTGAACAATATCGTACACTCGAAGACGCCATGTCCAAATTTCCAGTAGGGATGGGTTTTGTTTTATTTTCGACTCCTGTGTACCATAATGTGACGATTGCAAGAGGAGTATTGTCACCGGCTCATTTAGAGGCTGATGAACGTTGCAAATGAGAGCAGTCACTGCATTTATCGAGCAGACCCTTATTACGTGTGTAATTGAGGCTATGGAGCACGTGGATGGGGACGAAGGGGCGTGTGCCGTCATAATAGGTAATGTGAGGATATTCCATTCGTGCTCCTCTCCTAGGCCACTTTTGTTGCGTCGTCGTCTTCGTCGTTCGTTGTCCACAGGAATGACAATGATGATGCAACGGAGGAACGCAACAACGACTACTACTAACTTCATTTCTTCGTCAACTTTGCGCCTTCTTCACCTATGTTGTAGTAGTACACTTGTTCCTTGACCCATTGGCAACCACAGTTCTAAAAGAGCAGGAGATGATCAAGTGTTCCAACCGTAAGCTAATGGATGGTCGCAATCTCAACTAACTCTTTCTCGCATTCTCTCATTTGGATCAAAATCATTGCTCAATGACTGGGTCACTTTGACTAGTTTACTTTGTCCACTTTGTCTCTGCAGTTTCCAATGCATTTTTCCACCTGTGAGAGAGTCTGTCTCGTGAACCATGGACATTTACGTTGTCTGCATCTTACAATCTGTCCAATATTTTTTTCACGCCCTATCATCAGCAAGGAGCAAAGTTGATAGTTTCCAAAGAGTCAAAGAGTCAAATGCCCAAATCCCTTTCCTTCTGTTTACTTCTCAAACAAACCTTGACAAGGCAAAGGGTTTTCTTAATGTCATTCTTCATTTATGCCGTTATTCGGCTTATACTAAAACATATAAGGCTACTGTCATATTACGAACGGCGTTGTGTATCTGAGAGAGATATGATCGTATTATATAACAAAAAGAATGCAAATAATTATGTCAATATTTGATGAAATGTCCGTCAATTTCGCAGCATCATCATGATTCTGATGATGACTCGAATTTGCAATTTCATTCTGCACATCAAAGTAGTTGAGGTTAGAGTTGTTAAGGTGATCCCTTCGCGGATTACTGCTAATCTTCTATCTCCTAATCGTTACGAAGACAATCAATGTGAGTCTAATTCATTTACAACTTTTGTGCCATTCTCGCATTGGACATGAGCGTCCCATTTGAAAAATGGCAGGTTTGCGGTGACTCCTTATTGTTTTTACAGTACAAGGGCGCAGTGACACGAGGCTGTGATGCATTTGACATAATGGAGCGAATGACGACGAGCATGTTGTCATTCATTCTTTCTAGTCAATACACATTATGTGACCTTATGATGTGAATACTCATAAATTGCAAAGCATATAATAATAAAAATATTTAATACATATGAAAAAAATAGGAGGTTCGCGTGCGCCCTGCACTTGAGGTGCACAGGTGCACTTCAATAAAAAGGCACTCTGCTAAAGTCCCAGTTCTCACAGAAACGTGTAACACAATAGCAAACAGCAATAGCAAGAGAGTGTGCAATGCCGCAATCTGTTCATTTTCACACAAGTCACAGACAAAACAGAAGACAACAACTCAAGAAATGTACATTGTGCACTCCATGTTTAATTTTACAGTCAAGTGATGATGCTCCTCGGCATTTTTTTCCACTTTGGCAAGAATGGTCAAGGAGGTTCACATGCCTTTACACAAAATAAAATAAGGTCTTATTATAAAATGCTTTTTAATGCTGTTGTTTTGGTAGTATAAAAGTAACTTTTAAGTAGAATTCGCCGAGTTGAATGAAAGGGAAAAATTGTTCTTTAGTATTGTACGACAATTATATAATTCTACAGAAATCTTGTCTTTTTAACGATTTTTCCATTTTTATGACAAATGTGATTATAGCGTGTTCCTTCAACGTTTGTCAGTATATATGAAAAATGCTTAGAGGATTAAATTTTCGTAATAGTAATAGAGTATATAATGTAGTTGTAGTTGTAGAACTGCGACTGCTGTGTTAAAGTGATTGTTGTCCTGAAGTAATTATTGTTAATTGTAATGATGAGTAGACTTGACATTTTCATGGATGACTTGCTACTTTTGATGTTTGACTGACACAAACAAACCAACTTTTTTGACTTTGACATTTACAGGTGGTGTACACAGACGAAGAACCTGAGGAATCGGAGAGTAAGAATGTTCGGAGTGTGGCTTCCGTCGGAGACGACGACACTCCGCCCATGGAAAGGATACAAAAAGCTCTCGAGGTGCTCTCATCTACTCCTTGACGACAAAATCGACAATTGGACTTCAAAAAATACAAATTATAAACATCCGACTTGTGGACACAACTAGACCGTTTGCTCTTACTATTTTTTCAAAAAATTTTTGGGAATCCCATATTTAAAAAAGAATTTCTAATAATTTTTGGGGGTAATCTTCCTCACTTTGACTCTCTCATAATAATATTCCAACATTATTTCATGACTATGCAATTTGGAGCAAATTTTTTTTCACTGTGTGAGCAAAATGAATGAGAGAGAGACTGACTGACTGACTGAGTGTGTATTTGCATTATTTGTTTCGATGCTATCTTACGCTAATGCATTTTGTGTCCACATTAACTACTGCTCAAGTGACTTTTTTCTTGTGTGCACACACAAATGAAGCTGCTTTTGGGCCAATTTGCAAAATCTCATCGTTTGTTACTTGCTGGCATGGCATTCTTGAGAAATACTTGCTATACTTCACTTTATATTCATTTTCTTGTTTTTTTTCACTCTGAAGTCTGCTGCTGCTTTTCCTTTGTCGTTTGGCTACTTACCGCATTTGCTTGTGTTTCTAGTATTCTCTTCTTTTTCTTGTAACTCTTTATCACATCTTCTGAGTGACTTTAGTTTATTAAGCCGAATACAAAAAGATGATAGAAAGTTGCGTCACTTCTTGTACTTCTAACCACTTAACTTTTGGTCAATTCAGAATTTCAGACACTTTTTTTGCATTTTCTAAGTTGCTCATTCCTCATTGCAATGCAACAATTGACAGAACATTACATCCCAGGAGCAGCGTAGTATGCAGATTCCTTTGAAGTGCATCTTTCCTTTATGTTCCCTTCGTTTCCTCATTGCTAACAGTAATTCATTCTCATTTGCCTTTTTCACTAATGACGCCTAAGCAGATTAAAATACGAGGAAAGTAGGATAATCCTTTTCGTCGTTCCTTTTTCAAGAAAGATGAGGATGACAAAAGTCTCTCTCAACTCAACACAATAACCTTCACAAGGCCTTTTATATTTCCTCACACTTTACCATGTTCTTCCAATTAACCTCTTGCACAGAGTTTTTACTCTGAACTTATCATTCTTTGGATCACATAACAATTATACAATTTTTGGCCTTTTCTTTTGTACATGCGCAATTGTAGCGTGTCCCTATTTCCTCCTTCGTTTTGTTTCATTCTAAAAAGTCCCTCGTCTAAATTAAAATGGTAGGTAATTAATAATGACTTTCCATTGGGAAACATCCTCACAAGCTAAGAATTAAATGCAAGGTCTTATTTATTATTTCCCCTTGAAATGCAATGCAAAAATTAATTGTTTAAATGGCTAAAGGTAAAATTAACTCTCCTTAGCCAAGTCCTAATTTAAAATGTATACGAAAAAGGGGTTGTTGGTTTTTTGGTGTCCGTGTTAAATAGCTAAGGACGGACACATGGAATGACACGCTACGTGAGTACTTATAAATGCAACAATGACAAACAGAGAATGACCATGTAAAATGTACAAGATTGATCTGGAGGATATCTCTCAGGACCTTCTCAACCCATTGTTCAAGTGCCACGTGCCAACGCACAAATAATGGCAAAACATAGACATGTCGACATCGTCATCATCATTCTCATCGCTAATATTGAATTGTTTCATTTTATATTGGAACAACATTTTTTGGAGTTGGTTTCAATATTTTTTGTTTTGAATAATATTAAGATGATGATGATGACTTAGAAAAAAAAAACACTTTTTGTGGTTGAAGATTGATTGTGTGTTAGTAGGAGAGATAGAAAAGTATTGTTGGCATTGCCAAGCTATATCTTGTTATGTATTTTTTTTTCCTAATCAACTTCACTTGTTCATGCTCAATTTCTCAATTGTTACAAGCTTTGTTTGCTTTCGCTTTGGTTCGTTGGCTAATAAGATGTGAGTTGAAGGTGATTGCCTTTGATTAGAAGGGTGTGGTCCCCTTGAGGGAGAAAGGGATAGGACAGCGGACGACGGATTGACCCGCTGACCATTATGGACCATTGACAATTGATTATGACATTTTGAATGTATTCTGTGTTGACAGAAGGTATGTCAATATGGAATTGTGAGAATAAAATGTATTGGATGAATCGGTAGGATGTGACGAAGACTTTGGGCGTGGGATTTAAAACCATCAGTTCTTCAGCCATTCAGCTCCTTGAAGGTGGTGGAGTTGCTGCTGAGCAGGCTTTGGGCACTGGAGCCCGGGTTGTGACCGGGGTTGCGGAAACAGCTGCCGAGGCCGCTGAATCCACTGCACGCAAAGCTATTCGTATTGCCAATGTGAGCACTTGCTTTTGATCACTGATCACACACTTGACTCCAAAATTGCTTCGTCACGTGATCAATTGTGGTTCTTTTGTCACAAAAATGCACTCGTCACTGCTCTCTCCTTATATTACAAAAGTAGTAGCTTTTTATAATAATATTTTTTAGCACTGATATTAGTAGAGAAGTGCGCCCAATCCACACGCATTTGATTCTTGTCAAGCGTCTTCTTCTTGTCACGCTTCAAACCCAACTCACGTCACATTTGCACGCGTCATTGTTACTGACAATTTTACAATCGACTGTAATTTACTTGTATAGTAGCAACGACAAAAAGTTACGACTCTTGTGTGACATCACATACAAAATAATACAAAATACAGAAAGTACTGTACTGTAACTATACTACATATTTAATAAGTATGCATTATATTATTATACTATACATTTACACACAAAAAACAGACAGATTGTAGTTTGTAATTCCTACTTTTGTGGACTTTCCAATTAATTACATTATGAATTGAATATTTGGTATAGAATGTTATATGATTGATAATGATAACATATCCGATGGAGACGACGAACCAACATAATGTTGTGGCTATCGTTTATTATACTATTATGTGAGATTCATGAAATGCGTTTTTCGAATTGGAAAGCTAATAATGATTAGTAGTTTTTTGTGTTGATATTTTTTGTGTGTGGTTGCACTGTTTGAATGATTGATTTTTGGAGCGATGAGAGTCGTAGTCGTAGGAGACCAAGAGGTCATTTCACTTGACCTGAGAGAGCAGCAGATTTGCATGAGTGTGTGGTGTGTACATGTGCACTTTAGTGACTGGACTTAATAGAGAGTTGACCTTCGTTACCTTATGATGGTGTAGGGAGTGGCGAACTCGTTGACACAAGGGACGAAGGCCATCGTGGACACGAAGACAAGTCTATTGAAAGGACTCACGGGCTCTTCTTCTCTCCAGGCGGACGCTACTTCCAGTGCGGAGACCGTGCAACGGACCGAGAGAGGAGGATCTTCCGGATTCAGTGGATACCCAAGCTCCGGATCCGGCGGATACGTATGGACAAAATACTGGGAAAACCTTTTATGGACATTTTTGAACATCAAAGCATCAAAGCCAGCTCCAACTCAATGTCCATATCGAATCGAAGGTTTTAAAATGCATTGTTGTAATTCTCTTTACAGGGCGGCGGATCCAGCTCTGCGGGTGAAACACCAAGCAACTTCATCAATGTTTTCTCTCAAGCTGCTGCCAACACTGTCAACTTCGGAACTCAACTTTTGAACAGTTTGGTTGGTGTTGCCGCCAACATTCTTCAAGTAAGTGGATTAATAAGTCGCATTATGTCATGTCTTGTCATTGGACACAGCTCTCATCATTTGCATACGAAGTGAACTTCTGAAAGGACCATACCAAGTGCAAAGTCTCACTTAATCAAGTGACATGAAAATCTAATAAATGTGAATGAATGACGTTTTGTAGGGAACTGTGTCTACTCTTTTGAGTCTGCTCAATGCCAAGGGACAAGTTGTGGGTGCCGTGGTTCAATCTGCTCCTCCAGTTCTTGCATCCGTGACCAGAACCGCTGGAGATGTCCTTGCTGCTAAAGCCCGTATTTTCGGAGCTGTGACTCAGGTAGGAGCCGCTGTGGCCAACTCCATTGGAAATTTGGCGGCCAACCATGCGAACACGTTGACTAATCAAGGAGGTTCCGGTTGGTCTTCGGGCAAGGGTGGCTACTAAAAACCTTAACGTCCTAAAATACGAAAAGTCGTCGAAAACGATGTCATAAATGTCAAATTTATTAGTCTTTTCATCTTTGTTTTCTTGAGGTGTAGCCAATTCGTATTCTGAAACAAAAAAGGGTTTAATACTACTCGAAAAAATCCCTTTCATTCCCCATTTTCCTTCATTCATCATTCCTCAACTGCTAAATATCAAGTCTTCATTTTTCCTTATCGATAATTTCCAAATTCAATGCTTCATTTTTTTCTCCCAAGATGAAATTGTCATATTATGTAATCTCGTAATCAAGTAATCATCTTTTTTTACAACTCTTTAATTTTTCCTTTTCGGTGTTTTTCTTGTATACACCGCCCAGTCACGTCGTCTCCCTCTTATTGGGCGAGAGAATTAGTTGATTGACTTTTTTTATAATATATTTTTATATATCGTGTCGTTATGTCACCCCTCACGCAAAACAATATACCAAATACTAGTTTTTTGTGTAATGTATGGATCTGGATGAACGAGTTAGTAATTCAAACAAAAAATCTTTTTTTTTGAAAATTGGGGAGGTTTCCAATTTTTTTAAAAACAATAACAAAATTGCTGCTATGATAATGCATGATGATTTGTTTGCATGCTTGTGAATGAAAATGAGAATGCATGTGTTTTAAATGTTTTTTGACAAAACCATTTTGTGTGCGGAATAAAATGTGAGTGGAAAGTGAGAGTATGTTGTTTTTTGGGTGCTTTTGGTGCATGTGCATGTGCATGTAATTTGTATTAATGATGATTATTTTTTAACGAAACAACAAAAATTGCTATTACTTTTTTGCATGTGTTATGAATTAAAAGTACTTGACATTTTGAAAAACAAAATGACGTGAAATTTTTTTTACCGTATTACAATACAACATGAGACATTTCGACTTTGAGGTTGACCTTTGCTGTTGACCTGAAACAAAATTCTGGATATTTTTTTGCATGTGACATTTTGGTTGTGGCTCACGGACAAAATTTGTTTTGTATGCTAATAATTCACTTGGTGTTGAATTTGAATAAAATTTACGGGAATTTTTTTGTGTGCGTTTCTCTGTTGTTGCGACGGACTTGACATTATGTTGACATCTTTATTGACTTGCATCATTTATTGTGTGCATTTCCAAGAAACCAAACTTTGGACTCCTTGCATGATGGACTTGCTGGCATGATGACGCATATCTTCTTCAGCATGACAAATTTGCATGTTTGCTTAGTTTTACAGCTTTCAAAAAAATATCGAATTGTGTGACCTTTGAGCGAAAAGGATACGATTCACTATTGGTCATTTCGGTTTGAATTTTTAACCCAATGCGTATGATGTGATGATGATGAAAGGATTTTTGATTTACTAACCTAACCCAACCCAGATATGATTGTTTTTATATTATAGTGGTGAGATTAACATATTTCAAATGTATGCCCCTTAAATGTCGACCAAAAACTTCCTTCCCTTTCTTGCTTGAAATTTTACCATTGTTGTCCTTCCATGATAATTCTGACACGAAAATCAACATCCATCTTTACATTTTGATATAAAAGTTGAGGTCACAAGAAAACAAGGTTCAAGTTGAAACCATCACCACGAACGAGATCATGGTAAAAGTTACCACAAACTGTAGGCATGTAAAGGTTGGTAAACTTGGAATATCGTTACATTATGGTCATTCGTGTTTGTGGCCAAGGAACGGCACTTGAGGCAACTTGATTCCCTACATTTTAGCTTAATCTGACATTGACGTCGTTGTCTCGGAAAATGTTGTTGTTGTATCATTTTCAATCAACTCTTACCTCTAAATCAGACATTCGTTTCTTGTCCCTCACTCTCTCACTTTTCAAACAAAACAAAAAGTAGTCAATCGTTCAGTTTTAGTCAATAATATATAAGTACGGTACAGCACGTTGTAATATGTAAATTATTATTAGGGATGCAAAACGCACACATTTTCCATCCGAAATTCTGCTGTGAAGTTGAGTTGAATTATTGTTGAGATGAGACCAAAAACATATTAGCATGCTATGCTTTGGTAAAAGAGAAGACCACAGCTTTCCTTTCCGGTTGGATGATCGTCAACCGCGCAATCAAGAGATCAAGCTTTTTCGAGAGATGAGAACATCAAGGTGAATACGAATAATGTGAGAAGATTGTCTAATTGACTCACAGGTGCAGGAACAGCACCACAGAAGAAAAAAGAGTAAAGACAAGAAGCGCATCGTCGTACAATGAGAATTGAGAATAGGAATAATATAAGGAGAATAGTGAATAAGGATAAAAGGCTTTAGCTGCTCTCTCTCTCTTCTCACTTTTAACTTTTAACTTTAACGTCCTTGCGGTGCGGTCCAACGCAACATGCCTTTCCTTCAGATAGTTCACGAACGGATAGCAATTGACCAGAGATGATAAGAGATCAAACCTTTTAAGCACTCAAGCAAAAGCGATATAGACTTTAGCTGTTAGCTCACACGAGCCAAAAACGCATAAGAGAAGAGAGACCATGATATTTTTGCAAGGGCTTGTTGTCAGAACATATACAAGTTTGTAGTGTTTTGGAAAACGTACAATGTTGTAGGGCCAGAGGGTTTGATTGATAAAAAAAATTTGGGATAGTTGTGAATGAACTAAAAATGTGAGCGAGGATACAGACATACAGACGCAAGTAATTTTCAACATAGTGGGAAATCAAATTGTAGTAAAATGTGAACGTTAAAAACGTTGTTGCGAATTTGAATATTGATAGAGAAATGCATTCACGGCGCACCACCACACGGTGAAACGTGCTCTGCACATGAGATGAGGATGAGGTGAGGAAGTGAATAAGTGAACCAGTCATCCCACTGACCAATTGACCAATGGCCTATTGTTGTTGTGCACAAGAAGTGTCGGCATTCACATACCACATTTTGCCTATGTAATGTTCATGAATGTAAATCAGACGTTATGAATGCAAAAGTGACAGTTAAGAGTAAAGTGAAGAAAGACAGGAAGGATTTTCCTTTAATTATTGTATACAAGTCGTTTAGGCAGAAAGGGTCACATCTCCTCACATCTCACATGATCAGTGGCAAAAAAATTACAGAATGAGAAGACAAACAATAAAGTGTGATGTGCGAGTCACAAGTCACAACCTACACACGACCCTTTTCATGAACACATACTAACAAATGCAATAATGCAACATTTCCCCATTAATTCTAGGTAGAAATGGCACAGAATAAGACGAAAAGTGCAAGTTATGGTGTTTAATACGGCATGTACCATTTATTTTGTTCGTAAAAGGTTGAGAGTCCTGAGAGAGAGAAAATGAAAAACGATTATAAAGTACGTGTATAAGTAGTGTGTAAGTAAGGAATGGAACAAAAATGTATGGTGGTAATGACGAAGAGCCTCTTGTCGCAATCCCGAGACGACGACCAGGTCGTCGTCGTGTTTTTCTTTCCATTGGATATTATGGCATTTATAAAACGACGATGACTGTTTAGTTGGTGAATATGGACATGGAATTGTGTCACATGTGTGTGTGAGCGAGCAGGCAGGTCTCTCATGAGAATATAGTTGACAGTCGACAGTTATAGTCACTATACATGTTTTGGTTGTCGCTAGTGCATTTTGTAGCCATGAGCGATGCTTCGCAATGTGCCCCTCTTCCTCGTTTACGACACATGAGCCTGTCTTCTCATTTTCAGATTGTGTGTAACAAAACAATCCTCAAGAGTCCAAACAGTCTCAGGCCCACAATGCAATAAACGCACACACTGCACAGTATCAAGAAACACACACATCATCGTCATCATCATCAACAACAATGCGACTAGGCGACGATGCTCATGCAATACTGAAAAACTTATAAATCCTTATAAGAAACCGTATCAAAATGCTCAATGATGAATCCAAAAGGACTCACTTGCAAGTCCAACCGGCTGGACGAGTCAAAACAACAACCAAAAACTGCCAAACAACTTGCCTGTGATAGAAAAGTTTTGCCATATTGCCAATTACCAGTTGTCTCCACACTATATGATTACTTGATTACGTCGCAGGAGTCCACTATAATACTTTAATGCTTTACGTTCCATTTTACATTCAATTTTTAATCGTCAAAAAGGAAGCTGACATGTACCAAAACCTTTTCGTTTTCAGGCGGTTTTTTTTATCGTATTTTCTATAATGATTGAAGGGTCGTATAAAAAATCTTGATTTGAGCAAACCAATTTGCACACAATCGTATTCTCACATTGATCATGTTGCGGTATTTTGTAACTGACCAATTTGTCCGATTGTCACGTTTAGTCATTTATGTCACATCGTCGACTTTTTTTTCAAATTCATGTGGTATATAGTAGCACATTATGCAAAAAAGGAAAGCGCATAGTTGGCCGACAAATGTCAAAATTTGATTAGCAATGTAGGTCGTTTTGACAAAAATGTCCTTGCCGAGAGGACAAATGTTAACATTATGACATAACATACCGGAATGATTTATTAATATAGTTACAAAGTTCTGAACCGAGACCATGATTTAATACTATACATCATCATCAAAATATCAACATGACATGTTTTGTGTTAATTTTTTTTATTTAGTCTGCCGTCAACTTTGGTAGTCAACTTGCCCGTACGATTTCTGACACTTTTGCTGGGCTTTTCAATGGACCAAATGCCCTCAACTTCAACGCACTCACCGGCGGTGGCCGCCAAGGCGGCGGTAGCGGAAGTGGTGGAAACATCCTCGGCGGCGTCGGAAATGTAGACAAACCAAGTTCTTCTTCTTCCGCTTCTTCTAGCAATGATCATCGCAAATAAACAAAGCTTTTTTGTGTGTGGCTTTATTGCTGCTTTTTAAAAAACGAGAAGCCATTACTAAGAAATCGCATGATCGTTTAAGTATGTACAGAATTTTAATCGGATAATCGGATGCGGATAATCGGATAGACGGAGAAATGGAAACAGGGGTTTCCCTTTTGTATTATTTACAAATTACCAAAGTTACCAAAATAATTCTAAATGTATGAATCTTCAAATCGCCTTTTCTTTGTATTATTCTTTTTTGCATGGTCATCATTTGCTCACACAAGAGAATCTTTAATCGCAATAACATTCTAAGTCGAATAACTTTTAAATAGTATTTTGCTCAAAGGTGCCAGCAGCTTTTACAAAAATCTTATTTGGTTCACATCTTCCGATTGTTCAGATTAGACTGTGAATGAATGAAATTTCAAGTCAAATTTTATATAGCCAAGTTTCCAAAGATTTTCAAATTTTGATGCAATGCAATAACGTTTACATGGTGCAAATGTGGAATGTGGATACTAGTTTTGTGGCGAAAAGCGAATGAATGAGAGAATGTTTTATGAGTTTTTGCCTAATTTTCGCTTATTTGTGTGTTGTGAGTTGTGAGAGCATTTGGGTGTAAAATCCTTGGATTACTTTTAGTCATTTGTGCTGGAGCTTTCATGTGTGAATTTGATTGTGGAAAAATGATGAATTTTTTGTGCCTGAAAGAATTTAATAATAATGAGAATTTGATACTAACAACATTTTTTTTGGGTGCTTCCTTGTATAACTTTTTGGAATTAGTGGAAATTTTGGGCTTTTATTGTTTAAAATTGCATAAAAAAAGAGCGCATTGTAAAATAACGTCATTATATTTTTGACTTTTGTATTCTGAAACACGTGAGAGATTGTGTGTATAACTTGTTTTTTTCGGAATTATGTGTTTTATGTTTTGTAAAGGCTTTAATGGTTTGGAGTTTACTGGAGTTTATTACGTTAATTGGCATTGTTTGGGATTCTTCTCATTTTATATTGGCATATTAGCGAATGCGGCGCCGGGAAGCCTTTATGGTTTTATTTTTCTTGCATCATAAGAATTGCGTAAGAAGTGTGACCCTTGACCCTTCACATTTGAATGTTTCCAGTTTGCCCAGACGTTGATTAATGCCAAGCTCAACCTTTTGAATGGTCTCTTGTCTCCATTCACTGGAGGACGTCCTTTGCTCAACTTTGGCGGATCTTCATCTTCAAGTAGCTCTTCTGGATCCGGCGGATATGCTTCCGAACCGAATTTCCGTATTACCATTGCAGCTTCCACTCCAGCCACAATTTCCCTATCAACGACATCGGATTCTGCAGCTTCCGGTTCTGGACCCGTAGGTGTTTCCTCCCCAATCATCTCTTCTCGTTGAGCTCACGCGAAGTCCTAAAGCTCATAATAATTAATTAAAAATTTTGGTTGCAAAGGTTTCTTTTAGATTCCATCTAAGAAAAAGCTCTAACCAAAAAGAATATTATTAAGTAAAATAATTAAAAATTCCTAATAATGTTGAATTTTGAAACATCGTCAACATTTATAAGTTGTTCTCCCACGCGTCGTCGAGTTGTGTCCATGATGATGATGACCGATGATAATTTCACATCATCAATCATCATCGTCCAAGAGTAATAGCGACATACGTTTGTCACACACGTTATAAGTTTTGTTTTTTTTGGTCCTACATGAAATTATGAAGAAAAAATAGCTTCAAGAGAGCGGAGGATGAGACAGAAATTTAAATATGATATATGAATTACTCAAGCTTATTTTACTAGTTACAACCACACTGCTGCATACGCTCAATTTGAATATTATGAAAATGTGATTTTTAGATTTAAAATAAGTCAATGATAATCCAACATTTTTAGCAGTATTCTTCATCAACAACCTTTTAAAGTTGCAACAGTGACATTTTATTGTCATTGTTGTCAACTTTCATGCTTAAAAAATATGTGAGGTGTACTTATATACAAAAATCAGCAACATTTTAATCATGAGAATTGAGTTATGGACGTTTCGTGCTTTAAAAAACTACTAGAAACCTCTAATAACAATTCTATTGTGGTCAAAATGTCACCCTGGCCAACCACCGAGCTGACCTGGGTGCATCATTTTTGTCACAATTTTAACTACTTTTGAAAAAAACATGTATTATAAAAAAGTAGTTTTACATTGGATGTTTGAGTGTGATTGGAAGTTTTGGAACGGTTTTTGTGTATGTGTTTTAAAGAAATGTTTGCTTGCTTGTGTTGTGTGTGTATAATTTTTTTAGACACAGTAGTAGTTTTGTGCTAAATAATGATTGATTATACAAATTTAGTATGTTGGTAAATTGGTTTAAAAAGTACATTTCCTTTTCCCCAGTAGCCATTGATTGATTCTGACCTTTTTGTTCCCCTGGTGCGATAGTATCAAAAAATAATGGAACAAAACGATTGGAATTGTATTAAATAGTAGGATATTAGTGTCGTAATGTAAAGAATTAAAGCATTTTGTCTAAGTTGGGTCATCAAGAGTCATCAACAATCAAAAGTCCCACTATGTGACATGACCAATGCTCTTCCTTCCGTGGAAGGTGACGACGGATGTTGCAGAGCTTTCCTACAGTCACAGAAGTTGGAAAATTAATTCCGGATGACGAAACACACACACACACACACACGCAAACAATACATTTTCCTTCATGATTGTATTGAAACGTGTACAGGGTGATTTTTCTTCACAATCAATATTATCTTAATTGTGCCACAAGTAATTAGTAATTTAGTAGTATTACTTTTACTTTACAACGTCCTCAAAAAAATAAGCTTTTTTTTCTTTTTGTTCAAGTTGAATTTTATTTGGTTGTCGAATAAAAGCTCTCTTCCTCTCTCCCTCACTTTTGATTTGTTTTGTTGGATCCTTTTTCACACTTTTGATTTATACGGCACATTTATGTAGTTTCCCTGTTGATCATAGTTTTGCAATTTGGTTGCACGTATCTTGTAAAAATGACAATTATTATCAAACATTAATTTGTAGAATTTGGTGTATAATTTGCACGTTTGCTCTTGCACTACTTCCACACTTTGCACATTGCAATTTTTGCATGCATATAAATAACACGTCTTGGGTGATATTGAGACGCGATCCGAAAAACAATGATTTTTCTTGTAATTTTGTAAAATATGACATATTTGGACTGTACCTTCTAAAATTAACACTATGTTTTCCTCATATATCGAGACTGAGACAAAAATGAAGGTCATTGCAATTTCATAGTTAACATTATTGAGCTTGAGTTCATGGAAAAGTATGCTGTCATTTAAATTGATTCTCTGCCCTTGATTCTGTGTTCTGTCAAATCTAATCCGTTTTTAATACATGGGGAACTGAAGCTGAAGTTTTATAAACGAGGCTTTGTTTAACAAATTAATTTTTTTGGGACTTCGTGCGTGCCCAGCCAATTAATATTTAATATCTATTTAATACCTTATTTATAATCTTTTGCTTTCTCTTTAACTAAAAACACTAAACCCAAGTTTTTCCATTATTTATTCAGCGTGCAGCCCGAACCACTGCTCAACCTTTCACTGAATTGAATCCTGCAAATTTGATTGCTACTTTTGGCGGTGGCGTTCTTAAAGGTTTCTTGGACCAGTTCTCCAGAGATGTGGGAAACAGAGCTTCGTTGACTGACGACACTGCTGGTGCCGAAAACATTCAGAGCAGTGCGGACAGTAGCACTTCCTTCCAAACTAAGGTATTACCAAAGGAACAACAAGATTCCACATTAGCAGCAACTTTGAGAGCTCTCAAGGCTTCGTCAGAAACGACCACCGTGACGAGTGGGTCATCATCGTCAACATCTTCAGCATCTTCTACAGCATCTGGAGCTACTGCGGAATTCCCATCCTCCTCTTCAGCAGCTTTGGCAGACAACACGGAATTAGCTGGTCAATTGGATGCCTTGCTATCAAGAATTATTCCAGTTGCTCTTGTCAATTAAAAGGCGACAATTTAAATGACATTTACTGCCCTGGGAAATCAGCGCACAAGAGTCATGAGAGGCCAAAGACAAAAATGCGTGCTAAAAATCCTAGTAATTGTAGCTATTAAATGAACGAATGAACCCGTGTAAACAATTCTCTCTCTTCACCACCTTTTTGAATCCTATAGCATTCATTGATAGTACTAGCGTTAAAAATAGGCACTACTTAACTTAAAAATGTAATTTATGTAGATTGTGTAAAAACCTTTACTGCTCAAAAATATACCAAGTATGAGGAAATGAATAAAAAAATAAACTGAGTGTGAGACGCCGCTGAGCGAAAAAACGAAAATCCTTATATAATATGCTGTTGCAATATTATAATAAGCTCTCGCCGAAAGGACAATTCTTTATAAATAATGCAAAACGCAGTGTATTCTGTGTTGCTGTTGCTCACAACAGCAGACGTTTTTGGATTTGAATTGGTAGTTTATTAATTGTAATAACTGGCTCAATGGCCTTACGCATTTCAACATTTCATTAGGTATCGTTAAGTATAGCATAGATTAACATGGAAAAGGGCGCAAAGGACCAGACAAATGTGAACAAGACTAAAGACTACAACAAGTACGAAGTGTTAACTAGAGACAAAACATGCCTTGAAAAGGCAGACACACGAATGAGAATTCGCATGACAATGACGTTGCACAGTACATAAAAAGTGATAGGAGAATGTAGTGTCGCAAAATGAAGTTAGATATTACAGCTTGTTGGCTCCCTACGTCCCTACACTTTAGAATTTAATATTGTATGTAGTGTATTATATCATATGAGATAGTCAAACGCACATTTTAAGAGTTCATTTTGACGAGACACAAAGATGACAAACGGCCGAAAGGGACGGGTGCCAACTTATATAAACAATACAAATGCTGCATTGCACTGTGACAAACTAAACACACTGACACGATCCAATCCTGGTCACTAGAGATTATAGTCCATGGCACACTGGCCAATGGTCAGAATTGTGGAATTATAACATAAAAATCACAGAATTCGTTTTCGTTTCACTTGTCGTTAAATAGGTCACTGAGATTGACGGGCTTTGTGAGGAGATAATGGGGGGTCATCCTCTTCCACATGATCCACTCCTATAGAGTGACAAGAAACACTCGAAGCCCTTCGACTAGTCTTGTCCAAAAGAAGAGGCTCTTCTGATGGCTGCATGTTCACAGGTGAAGGGGAATCGCCATTTAATCGTTCACAAGATGGTGATTTCTCTTCAATTTCACATGGAGTTTTCGGAGGACTTGTTCCCATTGAAGTTTCATCGCACGTTGGAGCCGGGGAATTGTTCTTCACTGAAGATACTACCGTCTGTGTCAGAAAATCAAAATGCATACAGAAAGTCATTAACCGTTTTATTACCTTTGCATGAAAACTAAATTACAATTTGCCATGACTCTATGAAGTTTATTAAAACGCAGCATTGCAATTGAATTGGAGAATTTATAAAGACTTACAAGTGAGATTAGGGAAGGTTTTCGGGACGTATCGACAGATTGTCGATGAGCCACGAGAACTGTTGACGTTGACTGTGGAACGTCCTCCACCTGGGGCATTTGACGATTCAAGGGATCATGCGTTGGCGTGTCGGTGTCACGAGATTCTGACGAATTCAACACGCCATCCTCCAAGTCTAAATGTAAAATGCTTTCTTGACTCCCAGTAAACTGCAAATCCAACAAGAACACAATTCTATTAGTTCTTGATCCACTTAAAACCTTTGACGACGTCAAGTGCAATAAAACCGTGGAATTCCAGCCAACACACTACGGCTTTAAAAGTGAGGCTCATGAAATACAGTTTAATTAAATCAATAAATGTGGGGGTTTCGTGGCTATCATGGGGCTTCTGTGATCACCTCAAGAGCCGCTAACCAATTAACAACGTACACGACATGCTCAACTCCAGTCTTAATTGTATTAAAGTTCAGGTCGCACTTACTATGTAGCCGTAGTACTTCAGAATATCCATCTTACACATTGGACATGTACGGTGTTCCAGCAACCACGGGTCGACACAACACTTGTGAAATTCGTGCCTGAAACACACGACAAAGAACAGAAGTGGGAGTCATTTCTCATTCTCTGTCTGTTTTGTCTGCTCTGGCAAATACACTTTTCGAATCATGTTATTACGAACTCACTTGCAGGGAAGTGTTCGAAGAGTATCTCCAGATCTGTACAGCTCAATGCAAACCGGGCAGCATTCTCCATCTCCGCTGATTTCCTTGTCAGTGACTTTTATATTTCTCGTGGGGATTTTGGCAAGTGCTTTCTTTGCTGCATTACACAGTCGTTGCTGTTCATTTCAAAAATGAAAATTATCGCATAGTACACATTTTTATATCAAACAATGCAATGTGTATATAAACAATGTCAATTCAAAACTTACGGCAAGTCTGTCCTTAGCATGTAAATACCGGAAGCGTTGAACATAGTAAAAGACAAGCCATGCTAGCGATATTATCATGAGCACAATGAATGAGATGGATACGAATAGAACCGATGTACTGAAATCATATTCAAACACCATTCTTATTAATATTCTGATATTTTCATTATCGGTAAAAGTTTTAATATTTATACTAACCGATTAATAGAATTGTAGGGACGTGGACTAGTGCACGTTTCTCCTATAGAAATTACAAGGATGACGCGCGTTCCGTTGTCAGTCAAGTTGGCAATCTCTTCTCCTTTATACTTGTACGTGAACACTCCAGGAATGTCACACAACTGACAATTACGAAGCCCCATTCGTTCCAGAGTTTCTTTCTCCTCTTTATCGTACACTAGCAAAGCAGATGCATTGCTCCTCCAAGCATTCTCCAGTTTCTTATCAAAGTTGCAACTATTCAAAATTTCCATAACAAACATGTATCCTTAGCATCTTTTTATAAAAACTCTTGACATCAACCTTAATGAATTCCGTTAAAGTAATTGATACTATCGCTCACCTTCCGCGTTTGACCAGCGCGATCCATGGCTCGTTCGGAATGGCATTTCCAAAAGGATATTCACATCCGAAATGATTAAACGGAGTATTCATAGAACGAACATGTACTACTATTCCAGACGCGTCAGATACCTTTCCAATGCCGTACTTTGCATTCTAGAATTTAAAAAAAAGGTATGAGTCGTCAAATTACTACAACTTATTTCACAGTGTGCATGACTTATTTTCATACTAAAAAAAGTCATAAAATTCAAATAATAATGACTATAGATGTAGCATACCTCATTCTTCTCCATATGGAATTTCCCCTTGGTGATGTAGGTAAAGTTGAGATATGCTGTGACATACTCATCTAGTGCTGGTTGAAGTGAGACTTCAGAAGCGGGAGCAGCCGTCACTGCTAAATTTTTCAGGACTAAATAAAAAATGAAGACACACGCAGCATGAAGCCGACGGCGTCCAAGCAGGTCCGAACTCATCGTGGCCTACTTTCGAATTAAAAGTCACTCTTCACATGGCAATTTCCACTTTGGATCTGTCCAAAAACAAAAACCAGGAACAGGGAAGATCAACACACAGTCACTATTCATTCAACAATACACAGTATAGCTATACAAGATACAACAATAATCGGGACTTTTTGCATACTATCATACTACAGGCTATAATTTATGGTCAATGGTCCTTTTGAATGGGCAAAGAGTACAAGAGATCCTCACAATTCAAAGTCAAGAGAGCTAATGATCATGATTACATTACAATGTCTAACATGTCCACGAGAGAACACGAGAAGTGTACAATTTGTGTATAAATGATTGACAAGTCGACGGTCATCGTCTTCGTTACACCAGAGCAAGTCGGTCAAGGTATGCATGCGGACTACGGACACGGACACGCGCTCAGCTTATTACATCTTAACAACACAACAACTTTAACAACAGCTAAACCAGCCAACGGACTGTGGTCAGTAAAAATGACCATTCTTATCACTTTTACTTCATTGTCACTCACATTTCGTCACTTCACTTATAATCCAATCGTAGTTATAATGATAATCATCAAGTGAATACATATAGTGACCAGTGAGTGACCACTGTTTATCCTACGAGATTTCGTTAGACAAAGACTTCATTTTTAAATGTTTTTTTATAATGTCATTCAAAAACTGACAACTTACTATAACACCCACATTTTACTACAAACACTAAGAAACATTCAAATTAATGACCACTTTGACAATCATAACAAACAATTATGAATAACATCACATGGTCGCGTAAAAATGTTTATTGTTGTACGCGGGGTGAAGCATTGAGGAAAACTATACCATGTCGAATCGTCGAAACGACAATTAAATAATAATGCTACGATTGTTCTTTAACTTACTATATACAAGTAGTATTTTTAGAACCTGAGACACACATGTTACAGAAAAAAAAACAGAAAACGAATGACTTGACTTATAAATAAACAAACGAACGGCTTTTTCTACGTAGTATGACCTTTTGATAAACTCTTCTCATGAGATTATGAGGATGCATATTATAGTAATTCTTGCATTTAAAAAATCAGTTTGTTTGCTACCATTTACTACATAAATAAAAAATTTACTAACCTGTGTATATATTGATGATTGATGAACACACTCACAGACAGGAGCATCAGCTCTCAGCTGACACAGACGAAAATTTTAGAAACAGAACTAAGAAAGTTTGAAATTGTGATATGTGCACTTGACACTGTGTGTCACACACTGAATCCAAGTCCAAGTGTAATGCCTATTTTTTACAAAAACAAGTAGGGAATGAGATTGTAATTATGAAAATGAATGACGACAGGGAATTTTTGGGATGCCTCTGGCAAAGCCCACACGGCAATGTGAACAATGCGAGAGAAAAACGCTGAATGTGAGTTTTTTTTAGACGACACAGGACACAGGCCCAAGACGATGACGAGGTTTTTTCTATTAGGTTCGAGCCGTTTAAATGCTTAAAAACAGCTTATAAAGCCCGTCTGTGGTAAATTAATAAGGATAAAAAAATGCTAGGAATTAATGAGAATGCATGGAAAAGTGTGAGTGAAGAGTTTAGTGGAGAGAGAGACTGAGACAAGTGAAACAACGAATAAAATGCTGACTTGTGTGACTACTGACTACTCTCGTGACCTTGAGGAAACTTGGACTATGCTGTGTGCACACAAACAACACGACCTTGGCACCTTGGACCACTCGATGTTGTTGAAGAGGTGTAGTGGCGCACCCGGAAGTGGATCGGCACTTCCTCCTACTATAACGACAACAATAGCACTTAAGGATTCAAAATGACAAGCATTCCACTTGAAGATCCAGCACTTTTTAGGATTAAGAGCGAGAAGAGGATGAGAAAATGGTTTTTGTTATGCTAAGGTGAATGTCCAGTTTAATGGATCTCTGATACGGGATAGGTGAATGTTAAATAAGAGTCGCTTTTGGAATAATGGACTGAGGTTGTAGTTGAGATTTGATAATGAAAAGTCTAAACGGCAATTATGGTAATCAGGTATTACACAAACACGGCTAATATAGGTAGGTAAGTAAGCAATAGAGAATGAAAGAGCATTTTGGCTAATGGAGTGTGAAATGTCTGCACAATTGTATTAATCACAATAGAGCACGTTTGGATTTGGAAACGCGTGAATCCGCACCCTTTCACACAAAAAAGGTAATTTCGTAAATTTCAATGAATAGTTAACTTGGAAGAAGAAGACTGTAAGAAATTTGCCAAAAGGAAAGTATAAATATGAGTGGACAATGTGAAATGATTGTCGTCAAATGTGAAAATAGTCTAACGTTTCATAGGACACGTACAGGCAAAAATTTGCACAGGAGGATTTTCTGGAGGTTGGAGCAGTGGAGGTGCAGGTGCGGAATTGTATAACTTTGCTTGTGGAAAGTCAGACGAAGAGTGTTTTTGTGTCCCTGGAGAAAAGACATGCGAAAAGGCATGGAATGGAGTCTATCGATCCGGGAATCCGACTTTTAGAAATCCAAAGTCGTTGCGTTGTGGAGACTTTGTCCAGTCGTCCTCTCACGCCTTTTCCCTTTGCTTTCTCTTTGCAGCATTGGCAGTCTGCAGAGGATCATGACGTCAAGTTCACCTTCTGCCTTTTCCTCTGTTTTCTCCACTATGGAAAATCTAATGCTGGAAAGGAGAAAAGATCAACAAAGACTCAAGACCATTCAACTCTTGTCTCCGTTGCTACACAAACACGAGGAGAGAGACGAAGAGAAAAGGACTTTTTTCTCGTCGTCAAGTCATCTCAGAAAAGAGCCCAAGCTGAGACGGAACGTGCGGGCTCAATTGCTATCAAAACCTTTTCATAAAAGAGCAAAGTCCTATCCTCAATCGTTTTTGAGTCAACAAACGATAACATCAAAAACTAGACATAAAAGAAGCAAATAATGTCTCATTTTCTCTCATTTCAAACCTCTTCAAAAACAACTCCTTTAACCTCTTGAAACGTAGAAAACCAGACTTTTGCTTTCTTTTTAACCATCACTTTTCTACTCACCCATAGCTTCCAATTTTCCTTTACTCAGAGACGCAAAAGCAGGCAAAATAATAATACTTTTTCTACCCAATTTTCAACAAGTCAACAAGTACTTTTCATTCCGCTCGCACAAAAGATCAAAATTATGCTTTCATATGTGTTTTTGACTTTTGATCATATTTTGTTGTCCACGACTTTTTTTGTTTGTCTCTCATATCATTTCTTGGAATTCTGAGCAACGACATCATCCCAGGTCAAATATCTCAACACAGCTAGCATTTTTCATTAAATCTCTGTATCATTATTTTCCTCTGGTCTGAAAAACAAACTACAAACCTCCACATTTTGACATTTTGTTTGCCTGATAAGCGATAAGGTATTATTCTTTGTTATCTATTCCTCGACAGCAGCAAACAAATCTCATATCAGTACATACATGATTCATTTGTTTTGTGTTGACAAAATGTTGACATGACTTCTTTACTAACGGATTGTTACTCTGTCTTGTTTCTGTTATTAACTTTTATATATTCCATTGCTGCGATTCGTTTACGATTACGATTGAAATTAACAGGTATGTCCCATATTCCTTTTTGATTGCCATATACAATATTAGTACAAATGTCATATCGCATTCTGCGTCATCGGTCCCCGTCATACAAACTACAAACCCGGACTTCATAGCCTTGACAGCTCTCGACTAAACAAATCCACTAAAATACTATTTATTAAAACAAACATTGCAATTGGCGAAATGCCCGCATTAATGGTCAAAGTCGATTTCCAACGTCTTTTTATCATGCGGTATTACAATAAACGTAGCAAATAATTTTCGAACGTATTATGCATCGTAAATTCCATCACCGTGCTTCCTGCAATGGTAGTTAGTAATCCTAGTTAGTAACTGCACATGTGTAGTAAATTCCTAAATGCGTTCATCAATCCAAGTTTGATAATGAGCAACGTCAGTGTAGAGGTGTAGACTCCTGGATAACCAGGTTGTGCACATCCGAATCCCCAGGAAACAATTCCAGCTATTATGTATTGTTCATCATCATCATCGTCGTTGGCCAATAAGGGTCCTCCTATCCTGAGTCCCCTCGGCAGGAATCCTTTCCTTCTGAGAAGCATTTACATTATACACAACTTATCGGACTTATTGATTACAGAGATATATGATCATAATCTGATGATTACTGTGACTGAAGGAATGGTATATCATACCTTCGGCATATCATGAATATCATCCCGTCTTTAACTTCATCTTCGCCGTACGCATCACGACATGATTCACGAGACACCAATGGAAGTGACACCTTTTGAAGCACATAAGCCAAGATTCCTGATATGATAATAAAAGTCAGACGAATAATTGTTAAGTTTAATGCATGAATTGATGAATTGTAATCTGAATCATTTTAGGAGTGTATAAGCTCATTATGGCGACACAAACCCCATCCGGAAACAAGACCATGTACACTTGCTTCATAATTCGAAGGTGGAAGTGTTACAGGTCCTACAAATATAATTGAACTCAAACCCTTGAGTTAAATATTTCGAATGTAAAGTCATCATCATCATAGTCCTGATGACGATAT